>VXBW01008314.1:2355799-2590062 GCA_013400375.1 Thinocorus orbignyianus | reverse complement strand
AACGCTGAGCTTTTTTTTTTTTTTTTCCTTTAGATTTCAGGTCTGAGCAACCTGAAAGCACCAAGCGCTGAGTTGCGGGAGGGAGCCCAGCCCGGGTGGCTGTGTGCGCCGCTCAGCAGCAGCGGCGGGGCAGTAGAGCCGGTCGCCTCCTTGGGTGGGCAGCGCCTGTTCCCAGGGAGGGACCGAGAGCATACGCGGGGGGGTGCGGGGGGAGATNGCGCAGCTTGCGCGGTGCGCTCGCCGCCTCCGCCGCCGCGTCGGGGGCAGGTGCCGCGCTGCCGGCAGCCACAAGGAAAGTTTGGCAGGGGAAATTCAGACGGATCGGGGGAAGGGAGAGGGGGAGGGAAGGATGGCAGCTGGAGGGGCGCGGAACCCCCGGTGGGGACGCCTGCTCCGGATGCGCTCACCGCGGAGCCAGCGGCGGAGGCTCCGGGAGCACCGGGAGCGTTTTCCCGGTGGAATCCGCCACCAACCGATGGAACTGCGGGAGAGGACGCGGGGTGGGTGCCGCTGCCCTCGCCCGCTGGGTGTGATGCCCCCGCTTCCGCACCCCGCGGTGGGCTCGGCGGCCACGGCCTCCCCCTGCCGGCCCGGGGGGAAAGCCCGGGGCGTCCCGCAGCGACCCCGGAGGGGCGGCGAGGTCGGGAGGGAACCCGCACGCCTTGTCCCCGCAACCCTCCTTGCGGCAGGTTCCGCTCCTGCGGAGCAAAGCGGAGGAAGGACCGGGCGCGGAGCGAGGGGAGCATCCGCGCAGTGCGCGGCGTGGACCAGCCCTTTGGCCGGGGCCGGGCTGAGTGTATCGGCTTCCACTTGGCTCCTGAATAAACAAGACGAACATATGTCCCATCTTCGTGACAGATGGTTCAAACAGAGAACTATTTAGTGGTTTTTCCCACAGTTGCTACTATGTGGCGCTCCCCCGAAATCCAACAAAATGCAATTAGCCCGAAATAGCGTCAGTTTCCAGATTTCCTTGTTTTCGGACACAGAAAATTTGATTCAGGTGGCTTTATGCTTTAGCTGTAACCAAATGTTGATTTTTTATTTATTTATTTTTTTAAAAATCAGTATATATGTCCTTTACTTGACAAATTTGCTGTTTGGCCCATTTGATTTAAGGAATTTGCTTCTCACAAGCAATTTTTTTCTCCTCGCAATAAATTTCACCTAAAGGAGTTTGCCTCACTTCAGGAGATGGAAGGTGATCAGGCTGGCCACTTTTATAGCGAGAACTGGATGGCAGATGGAGCTAAACTGTTGTAAGTTACTTCAGAAACACTTATTTGAAAGCTTAGCATATGCCAGGATATACAGAGAATACGACATTCACAAAACCTGAGTGGAAGCCTTTTCTTTTTTGTTTGTTTTTTCTTCTCCTGCCCCTTTTTCTTTACAGGCAAATTTCTATTTCTACCAAAAATAAGCTAAACTATCCAGAGTACTGATTCTGTCCATGAAGTCGTAATCATGATGTCAGGTTGCAACCAATTAAGTCACAACTGTTTGTGTTTTGGACGTTTATTACAAAAGAGCATATACTATCGGTCACAAAGTCTGTTATCTGCTGCATGTGCCAGGGTATAATTGGAGAAACCAAGACAACAATCAGATTTCTAGAGTATTTCAAGATAATTAGGTGATAACTTGGTGATGGTGTTGATGATACAAGTCCAGTTCAGCTTTAGAAGTAGCTGATGTGTAATTAAAGAAGTTGGCCTTGCAAGCACTTCAATAGAAATCGAACTGGGTGATAGAGATGATTAGTACTTCACTGGTAATTTTGACACCATTATGGCACACGATAAGCTTTGTGTAGGAGATATCTCTATGTCCAACACACAGGTAGCATTATTCTCCTGTTATTTACAAGTAAGTTTAAGCCAGGAATAGCTACAACATTCACAGCAGAGCAAGACAAGTGAAAATAAGACTGAAATCCAGGCCACTATTTACAAAACCATTCATGCATTAATGTCCTGAATACATATATATTTATATATATATACACACACGGAGTATTATTTCACATATGAAAGGAACACATTGCAAATCTCTGCACCAATAGCTACTTTCACTGTTACAAAAAACAGCTTCTGCAGGATGTTTACTGTTACAGTGAAACTGAAGTCATGTTTTAAGTGTTAAAAACTGAATAAAATGTTACTGACAGTTCAGAAACCGCAAGGCAGCTGGAAAGCATGCACCCAAAATTCAGAATGTTGTCACTAAACGGTCCTCTTGCTAGTATTGTGGCTCACCTGTGGAAAACTGTCACCCAAAGGGAAAATGGTTAGGATCTCTTAATCAAAAAAAGCTTTAAAATTCAACTATGTTCTGAAAAAACAATAATAAAAAAAATTCAAGCAGACAGGCCATGCTACATACAGTTGCTCAGAATGTCCAACAGGTACACCCTCTTTAAGAGGGCTGCAGGTACGAGAGAGCTTATCACAAATCACAAGGACATTTGTTCCACAGCAGAAATTAATTATTTCTCTTTCAGGGATGGAATTATTTATAATTTTTTTGAATTTGCTTCTAGTATTTTTTAATTAATCTCTGGATGCCATCCTTTTCATTTATTACTAAACTAATTTCCATGTCCTGTTAGCACTGAGACAACATAAGTACTTTATTCATAGAGGATCACTGTGCTTTTGGGTAGCTGAAGTCACTTGTGTGCTGGACAGCTGTCACTTTAACACACAAGGTGTGCAGCCTTCCTGAGCTGAAGTGCCATGTTGTGTTGGTATTGCTTATGTAAACTGCCACAAATTGTAGCTACAAATCATTTGCAGGTTTTTTAAGAATTTAAAGAGGTCCATATAAAAAAATATGTCCTCGACATGGAAATTTTAAAGATATTTAAGCTGGCTTTATATTGTGTAGACTGAGTTTTATACAAAAGTCCCAGAACAATTAATATAATATGACATGTATAAGGTACAGCTGGTAAGCATAAACACTTCACTAGAAGGCAGATGACAACATAATCACCACTGAATTATTGTTTAAAGGCCATTACAATATAAATAATGTGGAAGAGAGTACTAACTGCTTCAAGCTACTTACTGCCAACATTCACTGCTAGAACTTCATTCTTTACATAGTTGTAGTTACTAGTTTTTTTATAGTTACCTGCATGAGGTGGTATTCTTTCATTGGAAATTTTAATAAAGACTAAGTAATGATGATAGAGGGGTTATTTGCTACTAAAAATTCTGTAAAAGGAACAACCCCAGTGCTTCAAACACTGTTCTTGCAAAGTAGGATGAGATAAGTGAACCCTTAACTGTGGGCAGTTTAAAGCTGCCTGTTCCCTTTGCGGGCTCAACCTGAATGCTCTTAACACAGTGGCACCAAACCACACCTGAAGTCGGGGCCATGAGGTACGTGAGGCCAGCCATACAAGATGTGCAAACTTAGAAAACTATGTTTTACTGAATTTCCTTCTGCCTCCTTCTTTGCATGTAGATTAGTGGTTGAATTAATAGATCGATCGGCCCACAGTTGGCCTGCACGTTCCCTTTGCCATCTCTGCCATAGACCTCCTTTTAAAGACAGTATTTCCTTGCAGGGTTCAAGTTGGAGCCTGTGAGCCTGGGGAACATTACACAGTATTATCTGCAGGCCCAGCAGATACGTGGAGAAAAAGTATGCTGAGAATAAGAACAGTGCCATGAACTTTAAACATAGTTCTTTGGGGAAAGAATAGGTGAAGAAAAGCTGAAGCTGAACTAATGAGTCAGATGGAGCAGGTGGAGGAGAGCAAGCAACTGATGGGAAACAGTTTGTGTGCCATGGGAGCACAAAAAGTAATGTTTACACAGGAGGCTTTATTCAATAATGAGAAAGGGAGAATAGACAAGTTAGAGAATTACTAGGGACCGGGGGAACAATCTGAACAGCATTTTTTGTCTTACATTTATCTGCTTACCATGAAGTCAAAGCGCCTAGTGGTGGGAATAAGGCAAGGAGGATTTGCTCAAGGCATTAAAGTTTTGAAAAGGACAGATTAAATAACAGCGCTCCAAAAATCAGTTTCGAGGGGCTTATGAAGCCTTTAACAGGCTTTTGCAGCACAAAAGCAAGATTGAGTTTTTACTGAACCTGTCATTTATTTGGATTTAGAGCTTTCAGTAAGTACCAGGGAAAACATAAAACAAAAGCAAAGTAAGCAATGAGCATTCACACAGTAATCAAATAAAAACCATGTGGAAGTGCAATCCAAATTACTGAGTGACTTAATTGATGCAAAAGTATAAGAAAAGAAAGCCCCACTCCCCACTTTAATCAGACCTGGTAGTAAATTCCCACAGATGTTCTTGGCCAGGACGTTTTTCCTAAACTCCTGTTTCCCAAAGGTTGTGTTCAAGTAGTATCAGGCCACCCTGACGAGAAAGAGCCAAAACCAAAAAAAATAATACAAAATTCCTAGTTGAATTCATAGTTAATATGCAACCCGATTATGATTTTAGTAGAAGAGATAGATAAATACTAAAGCAGTACAATCCAATTCAGGAAGCTTGCATTTAAGAAACACAGCACGCTGTTACCCTGAAAGCTTTGAAAACGTGAACAAAGCTGCAGCCACTTGTGAAGTTCCACATGTTATACAAATGATTCCATTACACTTTAAATACTGATATACAGGGTGATATACATTGACATTTGCCCAAACCGGTAAGGAAAAAGTTGTTAAGATCGACTGGTAGTTGTATCCCTCGATTTACGCCTTGTTGCTTTAAAAGTGGGGTAATACAGCCCCCTAGCTGTCCGCAGAGACAATTCGTGCTAACGCAGGAAAGGCGATTCATGTCTCTATAGCAAAATGACGTGCTAAATTCCATAGGAAAAGAGGATATGGAAAGAAACTTGATATGAAGTAGTTAGGCAAAAATTGAAAAGGTGGAAAAAAATTAAATATCGGATATTAAGTAGTTATAATTCACATGCCTGTAAAATCTACAGCAATACGATGCCAGAACATGATCATTTGAAATTTCAGCTTCTAAACCATACGCCAGCAGCATTCATTTTTAGCATCCCCTGGGTATTAGGGATCTCATGTGATTCAACCAAGACCATAATTTGGTTTGTTAACTTAAAACTTTCCTTTTCTTTTTTTAAATTTCTGTGAGTACCAGCAACTTGGTCTTGTGGAAACTACGCAATTCCTCAACCACAGGACAGAAAACCCTACTTTATACTACATAAAAGATGTTTACATTAGTGAACCTCGAAGTCTTTGCAGAAAAACTAAATCTCTAGAGAATTACTTGTTCTACTTCTCTGTTGCTGTAGGAATGTAACATCCAGGCAGCTTTAAAAACATAATCGTGGAAGGCATTAACATCTCAGAACCCTGAAATCAGATTCTTGAGTAGAATCTGAGAAAGCCCACGTAAAAAATGAGAAAGCTCCTTCTTTTACATGCAGGTTCATCCTCCCTCCAACTTTAATTGAAAGTGATAAAATGTCTCCATATAAAACAGTGTGTAAAAAGTGGTGCTATTTTCTTTTCAAACATGCACAGCTCTATCTATTGATGGCTGTTTATGCTACACCACATACACACACAGTTACAGAGCAAAGAATATTAAATCATAGAGAAATATTTTGCTTTCACTTACTGTAAGTATTCTAAGTTGTAGGACCAAATCTGCCCTGACTCCTGCCCTATGTAGGGAAGTCAAAAGAGATGCATGGAGGTTAAAGTCATCTTAGAATTTAGTGACCAAAGGCAAAATTATCATCTTAGATTTTCAAAACTGTATTTTCTCTACATTAGCTAGACTAGCCCTGACAAGTAAAATAACTTTTCTCCTGATAGTGAATATCACCAAAAGATGTAATTTTATTGGAAGTTTCTCAAAAGGTTAGCAACTGTGTCAGTGTTTATTTCTATGATCTCTGTTTGATTGGTCTTCCTCTGAGGTGAGAAATTTAGGGTACAAAAAGTCTCAAGATATTTATACTTGAGGTGAAAGGAGATCAGGAAAAAATGGAAGTGGAGGAAACTAGTATCATAAAGGCCTTGAGAATTCGTTCAACAGAGAAAGCGTTTGTGGGTTGTTGGGATTTTGGGAGGGATTCCTGTTACTGTGTTTCGGTCTGTTTATTTATTTTGTGGTGCTGTTATTTACTTAGTTATTATTATTTTGTCTGTGGTATTTGTTTGTTCACAGAGTTTCCTAAATAACTCCTAAGACCTGGAGAAAAAAATGCGCAGAACACAATTTAAAATTAGATGTTTAGTCATAAAAAGTATTCAATAAATATGACACAAAAAGACTAAGCATTTCTTGAGTCAGCAACAATAACTCCTTAATTAACACATGCATTTTTATAGTTTAGGAAAAACCTTATGACTGCCAAATGAGATAATTCTCCTGTAATCCAATTGATTATCAGCTGGAAACGTGTTGAAAATCAAGACTTGTTTGTTCTACTAAAATACCAGATAATCCCATTACTTGGATTCTCTGCTACTACTTCTGTAAAATTCTGATGACAGCAGAACACCCACCGGGCACCGCACACACCAAAGGAGTAAACACGCCAGGCCTCTCGGAAAGGGAATTCTCAAAGCTGGAGCCACAACTGATGGTATTTGCAATTTCCTCCCTTCACGCTTCTCTGCGAGCATTCATTGCATCAACTATAGCTCTACCTGTTAAAGACATTTGCCTGATTTAATCACATGATGCACAGTTAAATCTACAGCACTTTCTTTAGATGGATATAGTTACCTGCTGGTAATACCAGTAAAAAAGCTTTTATGATGGAATGCCTGCATCTATCCTGCAGTTTCACTAGCAGATCTAATTCAGGTGAAAAACAGCAATGGATACTTTTAAATTATGAAGGTGAGCTATTCAGGCTTCCTGAATACTGTCTAAATTTGACTCAGACCCATGTCATTTACATGTAGCTGTATCTTGAATATTCCTAAATAAACTGTATCCTAACTTGGCAGTGAAAGTAATCAAATGTAAATTACTCCACATTTCTGTCCATCTGTCATGGATATGAAGGTGGGTTTGCCATCTTTTTTAAGCAGACATACCAAAGCCGCCTAATCTCAAAACTATATTTTATTAAAACGGAAAATAATGGATTAGACTGAGTTTGTTGGGGGTTTTTTTGCGTTTTTGTGTTTTTTGGGTTTTTTTTTGTTGTTGTTTTTTTTCTTTTAGTAGAGAAAACTTATTTTAGCTGAGTGAGCCTGATTAAATATAGGGTTTGAAAACAAATCTTTCTGCCTCTACTGCATGGATAGAACGTGAGCCCCTTTATCCAAGTGGTTTCCTGACTTGAACAAAGTTTACTTAGATTCTCCTGGTGCTACTAAAAACCTCTTTTATTTGTTTTCCCCATCACCTCTGAGGCTTTCCCTTGGGTCTATTCAGGCTATCAGAGAGAGGATCCTTTGTGCTTCTTAGTAAACCCTCAGAACCTGTCTCTCTAGCCATGGCTGAGTTTATCACTCCTGCTTTGCCATCCACTGCAGAAGCTTCTTGATCTTCCTCCCTCTAGATGACCTGGATGTAGGAGCTAGGCCAAAGGGAACACACAGGCTTCTTCCCAGTTGTCCTTGGACATCTTACTAACAGTTGGCATAATATCTGAAACCAGCCATTAGCAGTTTCTTTGACAAAAAAACTATTTTAATTCACACCTTGTTTCAATTTTACTTGGTTTAAATCACACTTGCTCAGGTTTTTCCTGCACACTGGTGAACAACTGCGCGTCCACTGTGGAAGAATGTGCTCCAGATTCTGGAGGTTCATTTGTACTGTGTCTTTAAAGCATTTGAAAGGACATCTCCTGATGGTCAAAAAGGTTAGCAGCCAATCCTGTAGCATAAACTGGAAGAGTATCCAGTACACAAGATTCTCCAATATCTATTTTCCACCCCCACTTCTTACAAACCTTACCTGAAAAGTATTTCTAAAGGTCATACTTCTGAACGCAGCAATGGCTGTAGATAGGAACAAATGAGCCACATAATTTGTTTTCTAACTGGCAAAAAGACTAGAAATCTGCAGCCCCAAGTAAGGAGAAGGAAGTTTCTGATGAACTCATTTTCATAGGAATTTCTGAGTTAGTGATTTATGAAAGAAGAAAAAAATATGTTTGCAGACAAAATGTTAAGATAAAATGTAAATACTTTATAGTACATTTAAAGCTGTAATAAGTTACTTACGCCCCCGTAATGTGACCCTTCCAAGTTTCTGACTTGGTTAATTATGTGGTAGATCACTTTTTATAATAAAATAGTGAAAATTTGTTTAAACATGTACAATAACGGCATTTTGCCAGAATTTAAATGTAAGCATGACATTCCCAGAATTACAAAAAACCAAATCAATTGTGATCAATATCATGATTTCTGAACTTCATTACATTCAAATCCATGTGACTGGAGCTAGTCAGAACATCCTGATGGAGGCACAGTCAGGATATTGTGAAACACCAACACAGCATATCTGCATTCTTTTTTCCATAAGTTCTACATCCTCACATCTTTTAAATACCTCCAGGGATGGTGACTCAACCACTTCCTTGGGCAGCCTGTTCCAATGTTTAATAACCCTTTCAGTGCAGCATTTTTTCCTAATGTCTTATCTAAACCTCCCCTGGCACAACTTGAGGCCACTTCTCCTTGTCCTATCACCTGGAAGAAGAGACCAATGCCCACCTTTCTACAACCTCTGTTTCCTAATTCACATTCAGGTGGAACACTATTATATTTTAAGTTAATTCTCATATTTGGATGTTTAAACTGCAACTTTTACTTGTTGAAAATGCTTAGAATCATCCCATTATCAATAGACTCCACAGACAGATGATCAAAGTCGTAAAGCTGACCATACAACAGAAGTGAATAAATTTCATCTTTGAGATGCAGACACCTGCGCAATGTGTAAACTGAGCTTCAACAGAGCTCTCTTTGGCTGCTGGAAAATACAAGTCAAATTCAGCATCCTTTTTTTCCCCTCTCAAAACACAATTTGGAGTTGTTTTGCATTGGTGCTCTTAATATTAAAGTTCATGTTATTGACAGCACCACTGTGCTAATAATTTGCTCACCTAAAATACCTTGAAAATGTGTTTTTTCTTAATTGATATTATGTTTCATAAATTCTTAAAGTATTTTTATATTAAAAAATACTTTAGTGTGATTGTGGTAACTATCTGCTGGTTACGTGTAACCTCCAAAAACAGTGCTATTTGCTATGATATTTTTGATTTGCACTTTCTCGCAGAGCTTCAATAAAGATACAGCTCATAATGTAAGTATCAAAATTATACTCTTTCTATAATTTAAAGGAAAATTATTCAACACATTTATGTACTTTGTGACAATTGTCCATACCCACTTTTATTCTACTGTAAAAAGACTGAATTAAAATGATACACCAAATGTACAAATAGCACAAATTTCAAAGTTATTGATTTCTGACAGTGCTTACAGGCATTAAGCAATACTTTTTCAGACATCTGAAATAACTCATTTCAGCACAGAGACACTATATTGAAGGCAAGCTGAAAATGTGTTGACTGCCCAGTCAATATTAATTTAAAATTGAGGTTTAGAACTTTTTAAAAGTAAGGGAAAAAATCAACCTAATTTGTCAATCATCTTTTATCCCACAGAAAAATTAAAAATAAAAAAAGGAAAAAAAAATTCCTACAGAAAGATAACATAGCTTTTTTTTTTTTTTTTTTTTTTTACCCCTACAGGAATAACCAGAAGGGTTCTTACTGCAAGTTTTCCACAAGGGCTCATCCTGTAAGATTTCTCATTTATGTGGAGCGTCCTATTTGATGAATATTGACTAGAAATATTTAAAAGAAGTGTCAAGCATACGAAAGTTTCCCTTAATCTGTTTAACTCCCTCAAACATCTTTAAGTGATACTTTTAACTAGCAGAAGTCCTGAGTAAATAAATCCTAAACTGAAGATGAATGGTTTCACCTTCAGAATGGCTGAAGGGATTGATAAAAAGATTTGCACTTACTTAGTTACAGTTCTGAATCCAGCTAAAATGTAGATATCCGAAAAATCTTGTGACATACTGAGACAGGAAGATTCTAACCAGCATGTGAATACGTGACAGGGAGGCCTAAATATATCCAGCTGTCAGCTTGGCCATAAAGTAGCCAAGTCCTGGTCAAACAGAGAGGGCAAACAGATGCAAGCTCCCTGGCTACTTTCCTGAACATGGTTTGCAATGACAGCCCAGACTCAGCCAATAAATTTGGAATATACCCAAACAGAAATTTGCAGTGGTTGGAGGCCAGCGAGGTCCTACTTTGAGCTTTGTGATAAAGAGCTGATAGTATTTGAATAGTTATGTGACTGGACTGTCAAAGCTATATGCATAAGATAACTTTTTTTTTTAACATTTAAATGGTACTTTAAAAAAAAAAAATTAAAAAAGGAAAACTTGGAAGAGAGCTTTCCCTCTGAAATAAAGCTATTTTAAAAATAAAGTGTTCCGTTACTGAATTGAGCTTACTGTACTTTAAAGCCACTCAAGAATGTTTTTATTTCTCTAATGACTAGAAAGTCAAGTTTCTGAGAGAAGTCTAAAATTTTAAAAGACAAGGCAGAACTAGGTGTTATATTGCAAACCACTTCACCATGGCAGGGTCATCGCATTTCTGTGTAATATTCACAAGAGAGGAGTACCTTTGTCTATCCTGTGCATCCTATGCTCTTGCGAAATAAACCCAATGTTGGTCTTGCTGTGCACCACACCTTGCTTGTTGTAGTTCTTAGTCCAAACTCTTGCACAATTTGCTGTCTGATGCCTCCGTTCGAAAGAGGTGCCTGGTAATATGCTTGGAAATTAGGATTTTCATTTCTCTAGTGCTGCGAGAGAACAGAATCAAACTTCTCTTGTCCTTGACAAAAAACCCTAGTCTCTACGATACCTCTGCCATGACATGCTCTGAAAACTCCTTGCAGACCTTTCAGAGGAATCATTCCTTCTCCTTTCCCTCTCCCTCAATGCAAATCACTGCATTCTTACCACATTTCAACCCAAAACTTTTGCAGGGTAGCACAACATCTTGGCAATTAAAGTGAACACTGAAATATTGCACTGACTTCTCTTCAATTATACATGGTAGAGTTCACTTTTCGTCTCGTGGGTGGACTTTTAAATATAAATTACAGGGACCTTGAAAGGAGATGGCTAGACACTTTGCTACTCAGCCTGAGGCAATCTGGGACATGTGTAAAGCACGCAAGTAGAAGGACAAGAATATAACTAACTTTCTGCCGACAGATAGTGGTGTCTGTTTAGCAAGAGGACTTTTTTGATATCAGGAACCTAAAGGCTTCCCAAGTCCCAATTCGTATTTCAAAGTGTGACTGTGGCATAAAAGGAAAATAAATGTCTGACAGCATAATACTCCTCTCCTACACCCTATCCTCCCTTATTACTCTTGTCTAAGTTATTGTTACCTAAAATCCTAAAATTAAAACAGTCTGACAGAATCAGCTTCAAAAATCTTGTATCTCTAACCGAAACTTAAAATGGGTAAACTTAAAACGACTCAGCAGAAACTTTTCAGCTTAAATGTAATCACACAATGTATTAGGAAAAAAAAAAAAAAAAAAAAAAAAAAAAAAAAAAAAANCTAAAGCTGGATTTATGTACCTAAGATGATAATAAAAAGAGTTAGCTTTATTTTATTACTGTTCCAGATGGTAGCCAAAAGGGATGGAGAAGTGTGGGAGTAACTGTTCTCCATCTATGAGAGGTTTGGATTTAGAAAGTTATGTATGTCATGCAACTGCCAACTACTTCTTAAAAAGGTTCCATGGCTTGTAACACTGGACTCCACAGAGACAATGATACTAAGAACAAAAGAAAACTAATTTGGGGGTTTTGCTATTTGCATCACTAGCAGGTAACTAAATGCTTGCTTAATTCAAAGCAAGGGCCACATGAGGATTTTGGACGACTGGCAGGTTTAGAGACGTTCGTTTTCTATTTATGTTTCAGGCCATCTCTTCACTGAAAGATAAATTATCTGAGTATGTCAAGATAGGACTCAAGAAAACAGATACAGACTAGATTTGACCTGACTTATGAACCTGCTATTTTATTTTTCTGTCAATAAACGTAAGGGAACAGACTGAGTAGGAGTAGATTGTACTGCCATTTAGTAATCTGTGCTTTATAAAGAAAAACTTTCAAACTCCAGCTTCCTGTATTGCAAGGGATAAACCACACCACAGGACTGATACATCAATACCACTATACAGGTTGTGAGAAATAAAATGCACAATTTCAGAGTACACTTGTTTAGAGTTCAAGAAGGAGTACAAAGACACACTAAGTATTGTGATTTTATTAGTGGCAAGAAAGATGTCAGCATAGCCACTATCAGCATAGGTATACCAATAAGTCATGCTGAATTACCTAGTAGGTTTTTAACACCACTACGTCCTTTGTAGCCTCTAGTCTGAGGATCCATATTTGTGTAAAAAGCACTCTTTAGATCTAAATACAGTATAAATAATATAAATACAGTACCTTTACACCCCATCTAATTGTATCCACTTAACTATGACAAGTGAGTTAGGAGCCTAGTTGCCATAGACTCCTTATACATTTAATGAAATAAAGCACTATCACTTTTCAAGTATTTCTTTTCAGGTAGCAGTAGTCAAGAAACCAAATCTGAAGGAAAAAAAAGTAATTCTGTAGTTACTATAAAATGGATTTTATAAAGTCTGAAGAATCCCAATCATTCACCAGTAAGATGAAAAGAATCACTAAGTGTGTTAGTGAAATACTTAAGCTAGAAAGCCCTGAGGATTCCAGTTAACAAAACAGAACATCTTCTAAATAGTTTGTAAAATTCTTTGAGCTAGAATCATCCATTAAAGGACTTCCTCTGCTATAAGGTCTTCAGAATATCTGGTCCACAAAAAGAATCAGCATCTTCTTTTTCAAAACTTACCAATACATATGAAGTACCCTTGATTGTCTCTTACTCATCTCCATGCTACCTCAAAAAAGCAAGCTTTTCTTCAGAGGAAACTCTTGAAAGATCTGAAAAAGCAAACATTGGATTGAGTTTTGCAGTATACTGAAATAATGTCCTACATTATAGCCACACTCTCCTGTACCTCAGGAGAATAAAAGACTGAAAACCACCACCATGTCAGAGGACAGTAGAAGATATTAAAGTCATGAGGTTTACCAACCAGCCACATCTCAGCAGTCTGCAAGAACAGGTGCTTTACAAGGTAAAACTTACATCCCATTCCAGACAGTTTATGTTAGTGAGGAAAACAATACCCTCCATAACCCCAGCCAATATGACTTAGCAAAAAATTACTTCCTGATCCCCATTAGGTAATCAATTTATCCCTCAGCAGGTAAACAAATTATATCCAGTTAACAACTGACAGCCCAACAAACTGCCCCATTTACACCTGCTGCCGATCTTATCAATTAAGAAAGTGCAGTCCCCCTTCTCCTATACTTTACACCAAGAAGGGACATAAAAGTCCTGGCATGTGGAGAAGAATAGAAGAACTGGCACATGGACCAGTTGAAAACATTTCGGTTTAAGGGATTGTGTAAGAAATGTACACAAACATATTGCCCATTAAACTTCTTTGGCAATGTCAGGAAGTGTCCAAAACTTTTATCGTGAACTTTATATTCTGACTCACGATGACTTCCCCATGTCACACATATCCTTTCATTAATTTATAAATTTCCATCTGGAAGTAGTTCAGGTCCCTGCCTCCATGACCTTGTCTGGAAAGCAGTTCTAGAGCTTTGCACAGATTGTCAAGAACCTTCTTCTAAATTTCTCATTTATTCATTATTGTTTGTAAGTATCTGATCTTGAAATACAGTTATCTTTTAACATAAAAGTCTTCTTCCCTCACATCTACCCCCACACATACTTATAAAGATGTAACCATATGCCCTTTCAAGCTTTGTTTTGGCAGATAAGCTATTTTCATCACAGCTGAGAAAATAGGTACTCCTTTCCCCTAACCATCCCACTCTGCACCTGCTGTGAATCAATGTGGGTCATGAGAACTGTAAACAATATTCTTAGAGTTGTCTCACCAATGCCTTGTAAAACAATATTAACACTGTATTGTCTTCAGTGAAAATCCTTCAATTAATATACCCTGAAACTGCTTTATGGCCATGGCAGAACAAAGGCTCATAGTCACTGTTCAGCCAACTAGTGCATTAAACCTCTTCCCTGTACTATTGTGAGCAACTATCAAGACACTAGCTTATACTAAAAGAACATGATGTTAATCCCTAAGCATCCAGCTTTACTGTCTGTACTATTAGGTTTCCATTTTGTCAGTCCATAAGGTCACTTATTTTTGTCTATATCAGACATTGTCTGTATCAGCTATTCATGTTCTAATCCTGTGCCATCTCTTAATGCCATATCCATTCTCCATCTTTTACCAAGTTCAAAAATACTACTTTACTCAGTGCCAACATCAGTCCTAGCAGAATTCTACCAGTAAACTCCTTTCATTTTGATATTTCTATATTTCATAGAATCATAAAATCATTTAGGTTGGAAAAGACCCTTGGGATCATCAAGTCCAACCATCAATCCCTCTCTACAAAGTTCTCCCCTACACCATATCCCCCAACACTGCATCTAAACAACTCTTAACAGATCCCTCTTCGAATATAACCCTTTACTTACTTCCTCTTCTATTTTACAATTCTTGAATTAAAGACCATCTTCTCCACCTTAAATAACTTCTCACAAGGAACAATATAAGGCCTTACTTCGATCAAGGTAGATTAGGTCTACAGCATTGCTCTTCTCTGGGACAATTATCTTATCAAAGAAGGACATTAAGTTAGTCTGATATGATCTGTCCTTGATAAAACCATCTTGTAGTTTTTCCCACTTTTCCATTTACCTCCAGGTCCTTGATAATTCTTTCCTTCAAAATGTACTCTAAGACCTTGCTTAATGTTGAGGTCAAACTATCATGTCTGCATTTTATTTGACCACTTTTTTTCCCTTTTATGAATACAGGGCATAACTTTATTATTCTTCAGTTGTATTGAGCTAGCCCTGAATTGAACAGATACATACAGAATGGATTCTGTGCAAATCAGCACTTCCATTTGCAGGTGCTTTCAGCGTCCTCAAACAGGTATTGTTTAGACCTCTCCATTTCCTCACAGTAATTAGGCTGTGTTTAGCTGATAGCTCATTTATGGAGACTTCTGTTGTTCTGTCTTCATTCCCTTAAGCACTTTTTTGCTATTCTTAGTCACTATATTATCCCCACTGCAAAATGGGACAACGTATTCATTTGCTGTTTCATTCCTACCTAGATTGCAGTTAATCTCCATTTAATTCCTGGTGTTCTGTGTTTCCTTGCTTCTTACTTCTGTGCTCCCTTTTACTGATGCGTTTGAAGAACCACTTTGTTTTGTTTTAATTGTGCAAGCCAGGTCAAATAAATTCTTGGCCATGCTGATATTTTTATATCACTCCTGAGAAGACCCATTATGACCCTATGAAAGGGTGTGGAGCGTGATACTGAGAAGAGTGACAATTCTGTCCTTTATTTCCTTCAGTACTCCCCAGAAAAATGAATTGTGCCTTGATGCATCATTACACTAACTCCAACAAGGAATACAGACTATTGGCCACAAAATAGAAAGAATTTCCTAAATACTTAGGTGTTCATGCTGATAGGACCTCATCTTTTTCAGCTTACAAATTTGTAAGAACTATTCAAAGGTATTTTTTAATCCCTAGAACTTGTCTTAAAGAATTCATGGAGAACTGGGTAGTTCCCAGCAAAATATGACAGGATAAACTTAATGTTTGTCTATATTCTTTGGCAGAATTTAAACTAGACAGATTAAGTTTTAAGAAAGGTACTAGGGAAAATTATTAAACATTTAAACTGCAGGTACTTGGAAGAAAAATAAACAAATAAAACACCAGTCAACCTTGGTTTGTCATGAACAAATCATGTCACACTATTTAACTTCCTACCTTGATGTGGCAGCTGGCCAGAAGGATTGAAAGTGAAGCAGTAAATGTGTTGTACCTTGGCTTTGATAAAGGATTTTGACACTGACCTTGATTTCCACACTGTCTTATATCATATTTTAATAAGTAAACTATTTTCTAGATCCAAATTTTTGGAAAACAGAAGGTCATCCTGGGGGAAGAATCATCTCATACCTGTTTTATTCTTACATTCCTTGGGCTTCTACTCCTGGGTGTTGCAGAGAGACTAGATACTCCTTTGGTCTCAGACAGTAATTGTGATCCTGATTTCCATGTGGTCTACAGTACTCACTATTAGCAGAGGGCACAGCTGATCGAAAACTTACTCTTGGTGAATTGTTTTCAATTATTTACTCATCAGGACTTCAAAAAAGGGGTGCCATAGAAGACTGAGCCAGGTGCAATTCTATTCAGCATTTTTATTATCTTGGAAAATGGAATAGAGAGTGTACTTACAAGATGTGCAGAACTCAGTGTGTACTCTTGTGGAGGGGAGAGAGAGGCTGGAGAAGGGGTGGAGAGAGTGTTTGAGTGGCAAGAATCAGGTTTCAGAATACCCTGACAAATGGGAAAGATTATGTGGGATATTCGCTAAGGGCAAAAGTAGCACAGTACACTTAATGACAATAAATCTAACGCACGCATGCAGGATAAGGAATGTCTGGCCAAGAGGCTGACCAGCAGAAAAGGATCTAAGAGCGCCAAAGATGGACAATATGGGGAAAGAAACAAAGCCAAGAAACTGAGAAAGTATAACGGATGCGGAAAGGGTGAAGGAATTGTGTGTGTTTAGGATAAGCCCACAGGACAGGGAGAGCCAGGCAGGAGAACAATCTGCCAGACAAGTTCTGCCCAGGCAGCAATTCCCTGTCTCCGTGAGTCAGGCAGCCTCTGGTATGTTTTTTCTGTCCTACCTGTATAGTTAAAGCAGACAATCCCCTGCTATGCTTTTCAGCTCTCCATGTCATCTGCTCAGTCTGTCTGATTGGATTATTCCTATAAATAAAGATTACAAATATAAATGTGTGTGCATCAAGCTCTTTATCATAAAGTCCTTTGATTAAATAACTTTTTTCCCCCTCTTTTTAGCACTGGAATATCTAACAGCATTCACAATCAACAACAATTGCTTCTGAACTGGAATTTAAGCAATGTTTATTTCTTTCAGCAATGGAAGAGGAAGGCTAAAAGTGCCATCAACAGAAACAGAGTTATGATATGATTTTCTGAAAATAGAAGAAAGAACAGGTCAAGACATACACGAAAAAAACATTAAAAATCTGTGTTATTAACTTCTATAAATTCTGTAACCTCAGCTATAGTTATTACTTTTGTATCCAAAGCACTGACTTACTGAGGGTACTTTAAATATTCCCATTTAATTCTCAAAATAGGAAAAAATGCAATTATTTTAAATGAAGTAACATTTTTCCTGTTTATTCTAATTCACTTTCCTTCTGTTATCTTCTTGCTAAAAAGACAAGCTGTATAAAGACAAACCCGCAAGAATTATTTACGTACTTTTTACACAATCTGTGAATAGACAGGTTTAATGCTTCTGAAAAGAAGTCACTGTAATACAATGCAAATTATTAATTTATGAATGTGGCACAGTTGCTAATGCATGCTTACCGCAGCTGTGATTTTCTACTCTACTTGAATTTAATGCTTTTATTCTTGTGCCTACGTGCTGAGTCCTGGTATAGGTACGCAGATGTGTGACATGAAGCCTTTGAAAATTTCAGGATTAAAGACACCTAATCTCCCAGAGCATCATTGAGAAGGAATATGGAAGGGGTAGAAACAAACCTATAGGTTCTCTTTTTTTAATTTCAACTTTAAAAAAGATGAATTCACAGCATAACATCTGTTTCAATTGGCAGTTCAGTTTACATAGTGTTATTTATCATTGTTAAGTTTTCATTAAATATATTCCTTTTCCCACAAAGGTCTGTACAGAAAATAGAGGGCACAGTTTTGTAGAGATCTATTAATTAGATTGCATATTATAAAGCATCTTTTAGATGCTTTATAAAGTAGAACATACCTTTTCCACAATATACTGGAGGAAAGAAGTACACTGAAAACCATTCAGGTTTTTTCAAAGGAGAAAGAGACAACAGCTTTTTTTGTGAATAAATAATTAGAATTGGAAAATTTTTACAAAACAGTTTGTCCCTAAAAAATACCATCTGGCCCAATTTTGGAGAGAGGTTTTATGAGACGATGCAGTTTCAATAGCTACATTAAGAGCAGGTTTTCAGATTCAGGATATATATTTTAGGCAAACTGACATAGTCCTTCCTCAAATAGGTAGTACTTCCTTGGGTCTGGGCACTTACATGGAACATGGAATAATATCTCCACTGCTGCCTGATGCAGGCCATGGGCATGTATCCAGGGCTTCCAAATGTCTCAGGAAACTGCCATATTTTTCAGCAGGAATGTGGATGGAACCATAAAATTAATCTTCATAAAGTGCAGAAAACTAAAAGCGTAATGGACAACTCTTGGTTTCACAGGAGACTTATTTTCAGCACACAGAGAAACGCATTTGGCTTTAACGCATATGGGAAAATTATAGCAGTTATCTAACCTAACACTAAATAATGCTCCAGTTATGAATAAACACAACATAGCAGTTTAATTTCAGTCATTTATACATCCTCTTTTTCCTATAATTGCAGTATAAAGCAGAAATAAAGATTAAATAACAAACATAAACATTTTAAAATATCCTGAAGTATTTTAGAAGAAATAGTGACAGCTTCTTACCAAATAATTTAGCAGCATTGTTGATTAATTTCTGAGAATCAACTGAAATGGGGAAAAAAATACCTTTTATTACATTGATGAACTAACTGTAAAATTGTTACTTTCTATGTTTCACTGTTCATTAAGATTTTTCTGTAATTAAGATAAAATTTTTGTGACAAAAAGAGATAAGGTAGCATACTGGTGTTACATGGCTATGGGAAACACACCATACTTAATTGATTAAAATGAAGTATTTTCAACAGATTTTTTAGTGTGTTTCAATCCAAGATTATGTCTCTTGCATGAAAGTCTCAGTCCTCAAAATGCTTCCTTAACAGACCTTTATTTAAAGGACCTCATGGCACCCATCTTCTTATAGGACATTATAGATAACTACATTTCTGCCAATACAAAACAAGAACTCAAATCTATTTTCTACATAGAAGATACCAACAAATAAAGTCTAAAACCTGTTTTTTCACTGTTTCTGTTGTAGCTTCTACTGGTTGCCAACTTAGTGATAGCCAGTATTGATGTAAAGCAAACTGCAGTTTTCCAGCCAAATAATTAAGAAAATTTACTATGGAAATGCAAAGCCAAGGCGGTATTTTGTACTGTGATACGCACTCCAGATCTGAAAAATTCTTTCTCCATTAGAAAAGTTACTACCATTATGCCAAGATAAATAAGAGCTCTGATAAATGTTTCAAAATGCGAGCCTCATTTGTCCCTTATCCAAATACTACAGAATAGCAGAACAAAAAAGTTTTAAGATAGACTGTTAGATCCAGCAAAAGAGACAACTGAAATATATTTAAGACTCCAAAAGATTGCAGAGGAACAATGGACAAACCTCTATAAGGGCACAGTTACCAATCAGCAAAGAAAGAAGGCGCTGTCTGAGTATAACCAAAAACAATAGAAAACTTATATTTAAAAACATCAAAGAGTAATCTTTACTTTTGTAACCCAAAGGGATCCAATGAGGCCTTTCCAGATGGAATTAAACAAAATCCTGGATATAAGACACAAACGGAGCTATCACAATGCAAACAGCAGGCTCTGCCCTTATAAAGAACATCTGTTGTCAAGTTGTTTACATTCCTATTAAAGTGGAAAAGAGTATAACTAATTCTCCATTGCAGCCAGACACGTTGGGGGAGTACAAAGTTACTTCTTGGTGTTTGTTAACACATTATAAACACACACAGCATTTCACTAACTCACTTTTTATTTTCTTCACCTGGAAAAACAGACAAATAGGGATTTGGGTCTCGGAGAAACATTCTGTATTCATTTGCATATAATTGCCAGGGATTTATTTCCACCTTTTCCTGTATGTTGTATTTTATTATATGGATTTTTGTAGTTTATTTCCTCCCTTGTACAGGGAGGAAACTGTGTCCGTTCATGAGCCCCTTGCTGAGCCGTCTACTAGAAATGGAGAGCTTCCATCCCATGGGTCAGTGGTTTGCTCTCACTCTTCCAGCGATAATAACTAGGCTGTGTTTAACCTGAGTTCCTCAGGAAATCAGAGACAGGTTGTAAATTATAGGTTATTACTACAATTTAATATTCCTATTCCCAGCTTTCCCACTGTAGGTTTTCAGAAGTGGTTGAGTTCTTTATTTTTTCTTTTTCTTCTGTTTTATTACTAGGAACTCAAACATATTTAAGCAGAGACCACCAAGTGCTTGTTCTGCTGTTCCCGTGTTCCCCCCATCCCACCCTGCTGAGCAGGAGACCTGCCTTGGAAGAGGTACAACATCTCCATCCTCCCCTGCAGTGCAACGGGTGGCCAGGGGGAGAGGGAGAACAACCACACAAAATGGTCTTGATTTGCATTAAAACCACTTTATTACGTTACCACTTTACACTGTTTGCTCTGTTTTAACAGTGAAGTTTTAAATAGTAGAGCTAAAGCTTTGATTTAGAAAGCCACATTATAAAAATAATTTTGAATAAGCCTGCTATTTCTTCTGCTTACTTATGCCAAATCATTACTGGGTTTATCACTATTTGTGGTGGCCTCTCTTCATCATCATTGCTGTTCAACACTGCATTCTAAGTGGTTAGTGCTCTCTCTTTATTTTATTTATATATATACACAAATGCATATATATGCAATTTTCCAGTAAGGAATAGCTCAGACATCATAACTGAACACAAAATGATAACTGTGAATTTACGCCACAGAATAATTTGTCTTTATTCCTTCATGTGGTGTAGGGTAGAAAAAGTGAATGCAACAATAGAGAACAAATACAAAGACCACCAAGAGCAAAGGCAGACCAAAGAGATGTAGTTTGGGAAGGTTTCCTATAGACACAACATTTCAAAAGCAGACAGTGTAGTCTCTATATGGAAAAAATAATATTAACAGTGCTTAAGAACAAAAAAGGAAACATATTTATAATTATAATACTATAATTTCTCGCTTCTACTGTATATTTTTGATGGTGAAGACCACATTGCATCATCTAATCTTTATGCTGTCACATTTTAAAGTTTCTTCTCTCATTTTTGGCCTTCAGAAAAAACAATTTGGAAGGAATTTGAGGGTATATGATTTAGAAATCAATCACACACAAATATTTGTATTGTGACTTGAACTTACAAGCAAAATCTTTCTTTTCTTTTTTCTACACAAACTAGAGAAGACACTTGTAAAAGAAACTTTACTATTAGCACAGCAGCCTGATTACAAAGGGCAATTACTAATTTTGAAGTACACTAGAAAGACATGACTTGATTACAGTACAGTGATTAAGATACAGATATAGATTAAGATTAGAATGTACTGATATGACCAACAGAATAAAATTAAAGTCACCTTTCAAGCAGCTAGTGATTTAAAAAAGATCTTATACTTTGCAAAAGTTGGTGATGAGTAAAGGAAATTCACATTTTACTTTTATTCTGAAACATTTAGGTTCATAACATCTCCTCCATTTTTATGGGAGCCAGGCAACTACACACCTCTGAAGTAGTGGCCTTGATCCTGATTCAGAAAGCACTTGTATGTTTCACGTGCATGGTTCACTTTATAAAATCTTGAGTTATTATTGCGAATTATTTACCACGTAAAAATCAGCCACATGGCAAATAGCTGCAAGGAGTCAAAAACTGTGAAGCTTAATATCAAATACTTGCCCCACTTTGAGTTGTTTCAGTCTCTGAAGGAATCTTTTACTGAACTGTTAATCACACTGAATGGTCATTCTCAGACAGTGAGAAGTGTAGTTGGAGCCAGACTCTTCTTTCTAGGGAGAGCAGTTCCTTTGCCATAATTAGAGGCACTGAAGCACCCTCCACCAAACACAGTCGTCCCTTTAATAAGTGACACTGAACACTATCCCAGCTACAGCAGCTTTCTCAGTTTGAAACACAAAAGCAGTCAAGTCTCCAAAACTTCAAAGCAAGCTTTTCATTTTATTTTCTCCTTGATCCGCTGATAGAACAGTTCATTTTCTTGAATTTTGTAAAATGACTTTTTCACTCATCAGACCTGTGTAACAAATCACTGTCTCAATCACCAAATGTTCCCGTTTGACTCATCTGCTTTTCTTTTGGCCTTTGGGTAGGAGGCTACACTTCTGAAACATTTTCTAAATTGACTTTTGTGAACTCTTCTCCCTCAGTTGCACTTTGTTCCATTTTAAAAAATAATTGCATTTCCTGCAACGTAATGTGCTAGTTTCAGGTTTTAAAATTTAATCATAACCCACATTTCCTTTCCTATATAGGGCACTGTCTTTTCTTTAAAACACACCATTTTATAGCAGCTATCAGCTATAACGTGATATTTTTCAAGCAGCAAATACTATAGCATAACTTTTTTTCTAGAATTCTCCTTTCATTCTACTAACTTAGGGTAGCTTTAGTGAAAAAGCCACGAATGAGACATTTCCACTCTCATGTATATCGTTTTGCTTTTTGTGGTCAAAGATTTTCTTTCTAATTTCTGAACTTTGCTGCTACAATCTATTCTAAAACAGTTATCTCCTCTGAAGAGAACTCTTTAACAAGATTTGACTGTCAATAATCCTAATCTTTTTCGATGCTGAAAGGCTGGAAGAGTATAAAGTTCCATTCCTCCAGGCTTTTTCTGCCTCAAAGCAAAATGGCCAACTTCACATACATATTCCCTTTGCGGAATGTAGTTAATTCTTTTCAAGATGTAGGAATGAATGCTGTGACATGATTTGTATTTTCAACCAGGTATTTGCATTTCCAGGTATTCCATCCAGTAGTGTACAAACCAGAAAGTTGCAGAAGCTCAGAGCATAGGAAACTCATATACAAGTATGCTCCAGAGGAGTGTGCAACAGTCTGCATTATTAGCTTTGCTTATGAACAGTGACTGGAACAGAAACATTGACATTTTATGCTATTGGTGAAATGCAGCTGAGTTGAGTCTGACTACCATTACTTAAGTTTTATGTAGTCAGCTTTACCATCCTCTTCTCTATGATAGCAAATTTTAGCCTACTTCCTTAACTACTAAGGTTAGACATCAACCTTCCTTCAAATGACAAATAAACCCAAGCCAATAAAATATTTAAGAAGGATCGTCATCACTCCATAAAAGTAGAAAGGGGCATACAAACCCAGCTTTTGAACGACACAATCATGTGGTCCTAGAGAAACAGCCAGAGCTGTTTGACCAAAACTCCCTAAACCCTGACTCAGAACCAATGTTTCACAAATGTGCAAAAGTTTGACAAGATTCAGAGCATCAGCAGCCTTTTGCCTAACCAAACATCTTTCTCCTGCTCCGACTGTGCTGCTTCTGCGCCTGCTCCTTCCCATCTCCCACGTTGGCTCCCTGAGTCACTCAGACACTCTTCCCTCTGTCCGAGGTTCACTCCTGCCCTCTGACTTTCTGCAGCCCACACATGCCACTGTCACCTCTTCCTCCTTGGCCGTGTCCCATCTACCCCAGCTGCTTCCCTCTGTGGTCAGGTGTTCTTTCCCAATCCCAGAGAGACAGAGGCCAGAGAGCAGAGCCAAAGCCTGGCAGGGCACAGCGCCCTGAGGGAAGGGGTGTGGCCGGACCCAGCCTCCCCTTCCTCCAGGGCATCCTAGCTTTAATTAACCAGCCCTCCACAAATCCAGCAAGACTCGGGGAGCCCACTGGCTCCGTGAGATGACAGAAATGAACCTGGATGCTTTGTTCCATCAAATACAGCTGACGGAGAAGCAGGCTGGGGAGAAGAGGCGCCTCATCCAACAAGGTCTGCACCATGGCCACCATCTTGTGCGTCTGGCAGCAGAACCATCCACACTTTTGGTGGCCTCTCCATTTCCCTGAGGAGAAGCAGGGTGGCCCCATTCTGCTGTCCTGAGGGGAGCTTTGTCTGTGAAAGTTCTGCAGGCAGCCGGGCTGGCTGCTTCTTGCCACTGGCACCTTTTTATAAGAATGTAACTTCTTAAAAGACTGAGCAGGCAGTCTTACAGGTTTTTGTTGTGTTGCAGCTAAACTTGACATAAACAGAAGCTATGAAAAAATTAGCCAAATAAAAGAAGAGCTGAGCGCTGCAAAAATGAAATTAGAAACTAAGGTAAGCAGGCATGTTTATAGTATACATAATAATGGAATGCATTTTATTTACAAATATATGACCTATTCTTTCAGGAATAGATTCATAAACACTTTTTTACCTGCTGAATAACACAGCATTGAGGAATTTTACTCTGTGCATGTCTGTAGTGAAAAGAGGCCAGTCAAAGGCTTCCCCTCTCACAAATCTTGCCCTTCAGGCTGGCTCCAGACATGTTCCTTACCTCAGGGGTAGGAACACTTCCAGGGAACCCATACAAAAAACTAGAATCAATGGAGACAGCACACATACACATCTCCTGCTCCACAGAAAGACCTCGGCAGTGAGTGACTGCCACATCAGGTCAGTCTGTCCCCAGGACAGGGCCACCAGACCTCAGCAGGGACAGATGAGGTGCTCAGGTAGGGTGTGAGCGTCCCTGTCCTCACAGTCCTGGAGGGGCCTTGCTTCAGAGGCCTGTTGAACATTCCTTTGTCACCCGCCACCATTCACTAAAGGCCTTTCACAGAAAATATATGGGAACATTCCCTGGGTTTACTTCACAGGATTTTGAGTCATACACTGAAGATCTTCTGTGGGCCTGGGCTCACAGGGCTGACAAGGCCTAAGAAATCTTTCTAGGGGTGCTGAAGACAGAGGAAAGCTTCTGTATCTATTGAATATTTTTAGGATTTTATTATGATTTCCATTTAATCAAACTGCAGACATGTTTTTAGATTAAATTTCCAGTTTTGCAGTTTTTCACCATTAATACCTGTGGTTACAAATTGTTTAAAAATCCATTTGCTCGTGTCTAAAAATAAATATCATCCCCTGTGCTCTTCAGTATTTGTGCTGGCAGAATGTGTATGCACAACAGGAAAGCATATGGAGACTCCTTTGAAGTCAGAACTGTTGTATCCTATCACTTAAATAAACATCTTCAAGAACCTTTCGGGGATTACCTCACCTAGTTGTGAAAAGAAATGTTTCGGGGATGATTTTCATCCTTTCAAAAACAGGTTCTTCTGCCTTTTGCAAAAGACTGTGTAATATATATAGTAAGTAACAAGATTACTCATTTACAAATATTTCCTTATTGCAAAGTCGGACTGTAATCATGCAAGCTGTTACATGCTGGCATTTGTACACACCACAATCTCAGAGCCCAAAAGCACTTTAAAACACTAACTTATGTAACCAACACAGATTATACCCTAGTGTAGCTTGTTGCATAAAGCTCTTTGTAGTCTTGCTCATAAATTTATTTTTGAACATCACAATTTTATGTTTATACTACTAATTTGTTATTGATGCACTGTGATTTATAATCAAGGTTTATGTGGTAGGTATAGAAGGTCCCAAGAGTAGAGCCATTATTGTAAATGACTAATGGGAAGAACTAAAGAACTATTCTTGATTAAATCTTATGCACTTTATCCAGCAGGATTAATAATATTCTCACTGATGTCCACAAAAGTATATTTTACTTGCTTGCTTAGTCTGACATTGATTCATTTATAGATAGGAAATGATACAGAAAACAAGTGGAATGGGAAAATGCATTTCAAATCAGACTGTATTTAGTTTTAAAGATTATATAGTTATTGAAGTTAATTTATTTTTCAGTACAGGAATTAAGTTCACATATGTCTATAATAGTTAATGTAATTCAAATAATATTAAATAACACTGTTCAGCTAATGATGTTCAATTTGTCCTGCACCAAGTAACTGCATTTCTTTATAAGCATGCCTATCCAAGCACATGCATGCACAGCAGCTTACGCCTGACCAAGCAGATGAGAATGAGTTCAAGCCTTTTGACATCTATTTCACAGGGACTGCCTGTGGTCAATCAGAGGTTCCTAGGAAATGCTGGTTTTGCCTCCATTCTGTAAAATCAGGTAGCATGTAATTAGAACCCGAATTACAGCATTTTGCTTTTCATGGCTCAATGACTTCTTTAAAAAAATGTGTTGTAAATGCATAGATTAAGTTGGCATCTTATAGGTGGAGAAACTGTACCGCAGCTAGTTATGTTCAGTAATAGAAATACAGTGGTATTAGACCATCTGATCTTTGAACTCAAATGTAAAAGAAATATTTTTGAGACAAGCACTTACCAGACATTCAGCATACCAGACAGATCAAGGATAAGGAAAAAATCTGGTCCTTTCCTTTACAACTCTCACATCTAGTCTTTGGGCATTTGATTCCACTATCCTCTTCCTTTTTTGATCAGATGCCCTTCATCTGCATCCTTTCCAAAATCATCTACATTATTTCATTTTACTTTTAATTTCACTACTTTTAAAATCACTACTATTTGGTTTTTTCTGCTTCTGCAGAATGTCATGTATCAGCTTGACTATTCAATTTACTTTCTGATACTGAAACTGTGCCTTTGCAGTCTGTGGGCAGTCCTGCTAACCTTACTTTCCCTACTTATTCTGAGTATTGCAGTCTGAGCCATTCTCTTGACCTCCTTTTCTCCATCAGGTGAATGATTCTCATCCTTTAAGACTCTTCAACACTTAGCTGTTCTCCATTTATCTGCTGTCATAGTTTAAACCACCATATATCTTAACTTAGGTTATGCTACAGTGGATGGGCTGGAAAACGAAGAGGAACACTTCAGCAAATTTTGAAAAGGCGACAGTTGAAGAGCATTCCTTTCTATCAGATAAACTACTATTTAAAATTAATAAAACTAAAAATTAAACTGTATTTAAAAAAAATAATGTTTGGGGTTTGGGACTTGGGGTGGGGAGTGGTGAGAGTGTTATGGTCAAACTGTCTAAGCTGTCTTCAGCCAGTGAGCTAATTTCCAACACAGTTCCTTGGCTAAGAATTCCAGAAATTGTGCTGAAAAGAATATAAACATTTCCTACACAATAATAGCGTTGCAGAGTTGATGACATGTACAGCCATTCAGTCAGAACAATGATGTTGGACCCCTGCCCCCATGATATTATAGTCTGATTTGGTATGTGATGAGCTTTACACAATTAACTGGAGGACACCGTATTATGCTGGATAAAAGCTTCCATGTGATCAATATTTTTCCTCATTTGAACCTTAAAAAATACCTCCTAAACTGAACAGACTTCAAAATGCCATTTTAGATAGACAGACCAGCAATAAACATGTCTTTTAAAGAAAAGATACTTTTCAAAAACATAGTGGTATATTGCAAGATTACAGGGGGAACAAAAAGCTGGTTTGCTTTTGATACTACAGCAGCTGTGGCAGCTGTGTTTTAACTGGACCAAGATCCTTGTGTACAATATCAAAGTATATGAAACAATAAAAAAAAATCTTTATAAACTTTTTTATAACCTTTTTTCTTTTTTTTTTTTTTCTCTTGGAAGGTTCAGCATCTGTCTGAAAAGCGGTTCTACTTAGAAATGCTAAAGAAACGTGAAGACAGCTTAGAAAAACAGAAAGCTGAACTTATTAACCAAAAAAGTTCTCTTCTTAAATTCCTGGTATGTTTCCATTGACGATACTCAGACAACTCTTTTCTACATTCACATCTACACATCTTTTAAACATTTCTGGGGATGGTGACTCAATCATTTTCCTGGGCAGCCTGTTCCAATGCGCAAAAACCCTTTTGGTGAAGAAATTTTTCCTAATATCCAATATAAACCTCGCCTGGTACAGCCTGAGGCTGTTTCCTCTTGCCCTAATGCTCCTTCAGCCTAGTGAAGCCTCTGGCTTTATACAGAACCTTATACTAATTTAAATAAAGAGTTGGACTGAAAACTGCTGGCACAAGTCTGTAACATAATGTAGTGATTTTTAAAATGATTTATTGTTAAGAATATATCCTTCAGTTTTTCAGGAAAAATAAAAAGGTTAAAAGAGCAGAGAAGATGATAGAGCTGCAGATTATTTTCATGTTCTCATAAGTCAGGAAAAGTAAATATAATACATTTATACTACAAGCTTAAGGATGAGTAAAACCAGTGTGCTTCAGTCCACCTAGATTAACAAAGGCTTGCTTTTTTTTTTTTTTTTAATTGAACACTCAATTTTCTCTTTCTTTTTTACAGACAGACGTAAAAAGAAAAATGGCTGAAGAGGAAGATAATTTTACTAGAGAAGTAACAGAGTTTAATAATGAATATGGACTAACAAGCAATAGAAATCTTCTGATTAAAAAAAACCTAAAGACTGAAATAAATGATTTAGAGAATGAGGCCGCTCGGTTGAAAAATGGTAAGTCTTATATTAAACTGTTTTATCTTGGATTACCAGAGCATAAATAAAAATCAGTAAAAGATAGCTGTGTAAAACAATAATTTTAATTCTATTCCCTTTCTATCTGGAACATCCTCTTAAAAATAAACTGAAAGAGTACAGTCTGGTGTACCACATCACACAAGCACAATTAAAGCCTCTTCTCTTCCCTGTCCTTTTCAGTCCTTTGGTTATGAGCACTATGGGGAGAAGCAGCAGACCTGCAGAAGTGGCTCCCGATGTCTAACATCAACCAGCACAGAGGTGCACTGTCATACATAGTGTACTGTATTAGATTTGCAGAGATTACAGTCACCTATGGTGGAGCTATGTAAATTTCCTTATCTTTAAAAGAAATATATGCACAGATATGTTGTAGGACTGACCCTTTATTGCCACAGTATAACTTTAAATTAAGATAGAGAATATAAGATTTCTCAGAACAGAGTCAGACTGAAACAGTCCTTCAGTGAGGAAATAGGAGTCATCATGGATCACAAGCTGAACATGAGTCAATGACATCAGAATGCTGACACCATACTGAGACATAAATATAAGTCTGACCCTTAAGACACGTGAAATAACCCTTCACTCTACTTAGGGCAGTTAAGCTCTTAGCTGGAATACTGTGCATGTGGTTTTGGATGTTGCACTTCAAGAAACATGTGGACCAGCTGGAGAGAATGCACATGTGGCCAGTGAGAGGGATCAGATATCTTGAGAACATGAGAAGGAAAAGAATTAAAGAACTGGGACTATTTCATGTATGGAAGAAAAGACTGATGGAAGATGGATATCAGCCTTCAAATCATTAAAGGATTCAGTAAAAAGGAAATTAATATATTCTCCATACCTGCAGTGAACTGAATAAGACCGAGCATATATCCCCTTTAAGAGTCTGACTGGCCTTTTAGGAATCCTTCTAAGAACAGTGAACTACTGAAACACTCCATTACCCAAGGATTTAGGAGTCTCCCACTAGCAAAGGTCTTCAGGAAGAGGTTAGACAAGCATCTGTCAGAAATCACAGAGATACAGCTGATCCTGCCGACAGGAGGAGGGACACAGCATGTTCCTTCAAAGTCCTTTCTAGTCTCATGATTCTATGATTCATCAAGTGCCAGCACTTTGAATTCCCAATATCTGGTGTAAAGTTACTGAAATATGACTGTCTGTTTGACTTTGTACTTGGTGGTACCTTATTTCTGTATTGCCTGTGTCTGATTCTGATCCATGGCTGAAATAAAGCCTGTATTTGATCATACCTTTTACTTTTATTGATTATTTTTTGTGTATTCAGAGAGACTTGATCAGTCAAATGGCCTCTTAAAGGTTAGATGAGAAGGACTTGAAAGGTGACTAACATTCTGCTCTGTGTTTAGTTGGTGTCTTGATTCCATCCTTTAAAATTGCACCTTTTTTTGAAGTACAGCTTCTCTGTATTTCTGACTGCTACAGTCCTGAGCACCCGGGCAACACGAAAGAGAGAAGTTTAAGTAACTAATAACAAGGAAATTATGTGAGGACTTCCAGTTGTCAGGGAAACAGTTGCAATTAATTCCAGATGCTGCCAATGGTCAGGTTCAGATGTCCATAACACTAAACACAACAATTCTTTTTGGTCCTGCTGAGATGTATTTGTTCACCACCTATTCAATAAGTCATCTTCTTTTATAGCTGAAGTAACTCTAAAGCGAAACATTTGTAACCCATTTTATGCCCAGTCAACAAAATATGTCAAACATCTCAATAACATTAAAAAAAATTTTTTCAAAGCTATGAAAACATTATATGACATGTATTTTCCCGTTAACTGGGTTTTATATGCCTGATTTTAGTTTTGTATTTAAGGTTCTTTTTGACTTATTGAAGAGTGGTAGAAGTCATTAAAAATACTTAAGATTATCAGGAAGACTAAAACTGCAATGCATTTTAATATATTTTTGTTTTTCCTTAGAAATGGAGTCAATGGAACATCAAAATGATCAGTTAAATGCACTCCAGCTGCAGAAGAGTGAATTAAAGCAGGATTTATTTACCCTCCAAAATGAGCTCAAAGGTATGCCTGGTAATCCCTTGTTATGATCATTATTTTTGTCTTGACAAATGCTTCTCAAAAATCTTTTCTGTCAAGTAATTTTTCTCAAGAAAAAGAAGTCATTGAAACAGGGCTTTAATATCTTTTTACAATATGTAATATATCATTTTAAACATGGTTATAACAAATATTATGGATGTCAGTAAGATATATTTTAAATGTCAGTGATACTGACATCTACAGATTTGCTGAATCATAACTTATAAATATGAGAAGGAAATTTTTAGTTTTTCCGGTAGTTGAATGGAGAACTTAATGTTTCAAAGTGAACTTAAAATAAACATAAATATTAATATTCATGAACTCAAAATTAATGAATGTCATTAAAATACAAATGTTTAACAAGCAACATGGCTTGTAGATAACAAAGAATAATAAAGACAGCTTTGGCCTAGGTGTAAATCTCTGAGTTGTAAATTCAACTGTCATCTCTTTATTGACATTTGATTGTTCATGTATGAAAGTCTGTGCATAAAAAAAGAGGTCTACACACAAAGCTGTGTTGAATACCCAGGAAATCCTACAAAAGATGTGACTAAAAAGAGACAGAAGGAATCCAGAAAGGTTCTGTGTTACAGGGAGTCACAAGCCACAGAGATGATTTTGAAATTTGGATATAAAAATATCATCTAGAAGCGGTTTAGTAGCTTTTTTTACAAATGTGTAAATAACATTTCATAGTAAGAGAGCCAAAAAAAAAAAAAAAAAGAAGCCATAAACATGGTCATAACTTGTATTGAAAAGGAGTGACATTTTCTAGAAGATTGCAATATGCATAACATTTACAATAATAAAATAATTCATGGTATACCCTACAAACACTTGCACAAAGAAATATTAGAAAAGATAAATTTGGAAAATGCAGGAAGTCTTTGAATATTGATGATTAATATGTAGTTAGAAAGTAATTGTTATTTTACGTTTAGATCTTGAAAAAGTAATCAGAGAGGCTGAAAGAATGACAAAAAATTTAGAGGCAGAAAAAGCTCAAGTCTCTGAAAAACCTCAGACTGATCCTGAATGTTTAAGGTAAGAGTCTCATGCTAATAAGTTCCTAAATTTAATGTTAGCTCTGTAACTGCAGACTAGTTTTGGTGGCACTGAGTATTTTACCTTTCCTGTACAATATTGCTTTGAAATCAGAAGAATAATTCATTTTTATTACAGAACATGAATTCCTGTAGTTTATTACAGCCTTTCACCCTTACATGCACATTCCAGTGAACAAAAAATTGGAAATGTTTGCAAGTGAGTCAGTCAAACTTGCAGGAAGAGCAAAAGACTGCTCCTTGGGTGGAAAGCTAGTTCTTAAGTTTTCGTAAAAATAGTGGCACACACAATGCTGATGAACTACACAGTGCTCTACATACTTCTGCTGACAGCTGTACCAACTTCCCCAGAGCCCAACGCAATGGAATAGACTGGCCATAATACCCTCCTTGGGTCAGGTGGGCCTCATCTGCAAGCCACTCAATGTAGATTTGTTTTCCCTGTGATCACTGCCATCAGTTCTAGTTTGCCACCTAATCAAGCTAGTTTAGAACAAAATTTTGAAGTTTTAACCAAGACAGAAGACTTTACACAGTCTCCCTTAACAGTGAATATTACTTCTCACGAATTAAGTGGAAACGACTAACTTCTTGTCAGTTTGCTCAAATGTGACACTTAAGTTTTCACTACAGCTTTTCAACACAAAAATCTTCCAATGCAGGAAGACCCATACCTCAAAATTAACCATCTTTTTCCTATTTTATGGTGTTCCAAATGAAAATGCCCATGGAGAGTTAAAAATATTTAATAGACAACACAAAGGAACTCCTCCTAGAAATCTGGTTCAAAATATTCTCTAACAAAAATTGTTAAAGAAAACATGTTTGTTACCATCACAGAATTTTTCATACACAGTTCTGATGTTTTGACTGTAGTATATAGTGTATCTTTCTGAAAACTTTCAATGGAAAAATACAGTTTTGCAGAGAACCCCAAGCATTTTTCTGAACGACAATTTGGTAATTTTTTGCTGAATATTGGCTTTTGAAAGAAAATGATATATCAGCCCTATTACTAACTGTATTCTACCTCTTGCATGGTGTTGAGACATGGCCAAAGTTCCCTCAGCATAAAAATTAATTAGCTCACAATTTTGCATACGTAGCAAAAACTTTGCATTCAACATATATATAGGAGACATGGTATAAATAATAACACCAGCAATTTTTTAAGGCAGTATGTTATAATTCACTCTTTTACATTATTCATTCCATCGTGATATATTAGGTTTTGTGATACATGAGGTTGTCAACTTCCTTCTAAATAACATATTTCCCTTGGAGTAGTTTACTGCCATGATGCCACTTAGTATTCAAATTGGTGTAATTAGTTTTCTATCACAGGTTTCCTGTGGATAAGGTACCTAAGTAGCAAACATTGAATTACTTTGAATCCAGCTCTGCCACAGACTGTAGGGGAATCATTCAAATCCATATACGTTTGTCTTTCTATGCAGTGAAATTGACTCACAGCTCTGTGGAATGATACTTTGGGTTTATCTGGGTGGAAAACACAACAGCAGATAAAATATATTAAATTCTATTAACTGCAAATCCAGGAAGTGTAATTTACAACCAAAGCAGAAGGATGATATTTTTTTTAAATTTCATAAAATACCTATTTCATGGTCAAGATAAGCCTACATTATTTGATAATTGCATGTAGTGCAAAATATAAAGTGCTCCTACTGTTATTACTACTACCAAAAAAAGCAAGCTCTCCTTGAGGTGTAATAATATATTGAAGAAATTTTCTTTATATTGAAATATTTTTTCATTTCAGATACCAGACGAAATTTAGGACAGATTTGCCTAAATCATGCTTTTATCTTGCACTTGCGTTTGATCTCCTGTATACTCAGAAAAGCTCAATGTTTTATGGAGGGAGATAGTACTGAACAAGTTAACTTAGATGCCAGGTGCCACATAGCTGCCTTACTGCATTTCTGCATCAACACTAATAGATTCTGCTTTTCAGTAGAGCCAAGAAGGCTTTCCTCATTTGTCTGCTTCTGTATGTCATAGCACTGTGCTGTTTAGAGTAATCCCAAACTTTATCAAACTCACACAACTCTATACATTTTTATTATTCTTTTTTTTTTTTTTTTTTTTAACACAACCTGCTCATGACTTGGACTACTGAATTGAGATAATGAAAGGGAATTTAAAGTATTTTATGATATAAATAGTACCTGGAGGTACCTGATCACCCTTCAGTACCTAGAAGGGGTCATTAAGATGGAACCAAGATCTGCACAATGCTGCACAGTGAGAGGACAAAAAGGCAAAAAGGAGACATTGAAATAAGAGGGGTTTAGAATGACTTTAAGGAAAAAATCTCCTTAATTATGAGCATAATATAGCAAAGGAAAATGTTGCCCAGAGTGGTTGCATAGTTTTCATCCTTGAAGGTTTTCAGACAACTGCATAAAGCCCTGAGTAGCCTGGTCTGACCTTGTAGCTGACCCTGCCTTGAGAAGGACATTGGGCTAGATGACCTCCTGACATCTCTTCCAGCCTGAATTATCTGATGAACTAATTATCATTGTGGATTGCACAAGGGAAAGAAAACAGCCCACAGATCAATACACATGCACTGGCTTACTGCCTACACTGCTCAGAGGCAGCATTATTTGCAACAAACCAGTCATCTCCACCCTGCCCAGCATCTGATGAGATCACGTCCGCTCCAGTCCCTTTGTAGTGTCTCTGTGACATTTAGATATAATTTCATGTGTACACACATATTTTCCTTTCAAAGTGCATGGAATACTTAGAGGAGGTATGTCCAGCACAGCTGAGGGTGGAAAAATGATTGAAAATGACAATATCTAGCATGCGTGTTGCATGCCCTATGATGTGCCACACAAGTATCTGAAGGACCAAGGTTGCTGCACATACTGACGAACTCAATGTCAACAGTCTCTCTGGAGCAGATCCTTGAGTGAATCCTCCTGGCCACTCCTGTGGGTGCCCTCTGAAGGGAATCTGATAGTATAGAAGCATTCATGTAGTGTCAGTGAGGAAAACTGAAGTAACAGGCACCTGGGTTGAACTAGAAAGCCCTCCTGATGGTCTAGTGACACCTTTGGCACTAGCAAAGGACCTTTTGCAGATGCCAGTCAATGCAATCTTACATATACTAGTGTACATCTTAATAGGAGTCAGTTTTTGTCATGTTAAAATCAGTATGTTTGAACCTATGGTGTTGGAGAAGCAACCCTTTTTAGCCTAACAAGATAAGGTTTTTTTCCCCATGTAGCATCTGTTGCAAGAAGAGTCTTAGTTTTTACTGAAAATCATAGTTAACATATACAGAAAGAGGAATATTTTGACACAAAATGTGGATCAAAATTACATATTTTTTCCGTGAAAGAATTGCAAAATTTTATTCTTTTTTTTTTTTTACAGAGCAGGAAATCAGCCCACTCTTTACATGGTAAAAATACCAGTGTTTTTAGTGCTTCCTCAGAAAAAAATGTGAGAGACAGTCAGCATCAATAACCTGATATATGTAGCTCCCAGACCACCCTGTAAGTCTGTTATTGTATCACATACCTAGTCTCAGCTTAAAAATCAATATCAAAAGTAGCTGGCAAGGCAAGAATCTTCATTACAATTAAGTATATATCTTAAAGTAAATCGCATTTCAGCTGAAGAGTGTAGCTAGCTAATTCAAATTACAGCAATTCATCTTTGATCTGAGAAAAATGCCGTACACTATGCCTGCAGTTTCATAAAATTTCTCCCAAATCCATCAAAGAATTACAAAAGGTCATGAGAAGCACACACACCGGTAATTCCAACAGCTGTTGGTGCTGCAGTTACGGGCTTGTTCTAATACACAGCAGATACAGAAAGCTAATAAAAATTTGAACCTTAAACACAGTTACAGCTATTGATAAGATGCTGTACCCTCTTCCTCAAAGTAGGCACCCTGGAAATTATAAGTCTCATAATACAGGTGCATAATTCAGAGAAATATTTAAGAAACGGGTTCTTTTTCTTTTTCTTTCTTTTTTTTTTTGTGGGAGAAAGATCTGCAATAAAAATCAAAAGCCTTATTTTAATTTTCCATTCTGCCAATGCAAATCTCAAACACAAAACAGCAGGAAAGAACTTCTGTATCAGCACTCCTGAGCCACATTTCCCTGGAAGGTCACAAGTAACATCACTTAAGGGGAACAATACAGGAGTCAAGCAGAGACTAACTGATACCAGCAAATTCCTAGCTATATTATTTCACTATTATATTCATTGTAATTACTTACTACAGTATTTATCTCTTTTCACATTTTAACTTTAAATTTATGTGTTACCTTATGTAGAGCAACCTAGGAATAATTTTAATTAAAGTTTCTTTAGACTAAGAACAGACAGTTTCTGCCTAAAATTGAAAACATTGCTCACACTGTTCTAAAGGCAGACTAAGAATACATTTCTTTGAAACCTGAATTTTTGTTCTACCTCAGAAAAGCAGTAGCAGAAGGGAAATGCATGAAGTCAGCTTACTTTGTAAATTGTTCAAGGCTTTATATACTTGCCTAATTCCTGAAAATATAGTACTGCTTCTTATACTTCATAATACAGAAAAAGAAATGCCATTACCAAAACCGGGAAGGAAAAATTGACACTTTCTTTCATACAAATCTTACAGGAAATATGTTCATTAGAGCAGAACAAACATTTCATGCTAGCAGCGTACTGCCTAAGGCCATGCACAGTTTAAAAAAAAAAAAGAATAATTTGCAATTTAATTTTATGTTAAATTTTATAATCAGGAAATATCTATCTTTGGAGTAATATACATGGTTCAAAATGAGTTTTTTAATGACAAGTCTGCCCATCAGTTTTTCAAGCTTTTCTTTTTAATAGTAATGCCCAGTGAAACTATTATAGTTTGAAATATGTTAAAATAGGTTTCTATTATAAATTGCAGTATAGATTTACAAAAAGTGCATAAATTCTGACTAGTGGCATCTTTCTTTGACAAGACAATTGAGTGGTTAGTTGCAAAACACAAATGCCACCCATCTAGATGTTAGGAAAGTATTCGATGTTATCCCACTTGGTAAACTACTAGTTAACCTGAGGAAAACACATCAAAAATCTTAAGTGAGTAAGGAAACGACTAATAGTAACAACAGTAATAGGTCTGAAAAAAGAAATTCTGGTGCTGGAAGAAGGCAACTACAGCCACCACTGGTCTTCCTTAATGTTTTAAATAACAACTTTGGAATAGAAAGTGTTTTAAGACAATAGTGTAACACTATTGTAATTGAAACACTCTACATCTTGCAGACTGAAGTAACTCAAAAAGAGGAGGAATATAATTATATACTGTGCAAATTCATGTACAACTAAGGACTTCAGTAATAGGCAAAGGAAGCAAAGGCCTGAGCATACTATGTAATCAAAAGAAAATTATAGACACCAAAAATAAATATAGCTATGGAAAAGACAAAAGCAAGCGGTATTTCCAACAAAAAGCCAGAAGGGTTTAAGAATACCGTGTAGAAATCTCTCGCCTGCTCTTCAAGAAAGGTGCATTCAACCTGGAAGATGACCAGAGAATGGAGAGCCCATAAAGCAAAGGAAAACAAGGACATTTCTAAATCCTTTCTAGCTCTGAGAAAATTATACAGTTCACATGAAGCAAAGCAGTTGCCATATTAACACATCCAGACTGAAATCTAGTTTTCCCTGTAGAATAGAAAAATCAAGATCTTTGAACTGGAAGAATCATTGACTCATATTTATTTTCCCCACCTTTCAATAGGAATTTTATTGACCCCTAGAAACATATTTCAGTTTTGGTGTCTCTGATGCTTGTAATTTTTTTCTTTCCTGTGTTAATAGTTCTTACAGCTCCTATGGAAAGCAGTCTGTTTGACTTTGGTTTGCTTTCTGCAGAAGAGCAAATTTAATCTTAAATGTGTAATTTGATTCAGTGTGTCTTAACCTTCCATGCTTATTCATCTATAATAATGTATTCCTTAAAGACGTCTTGGGATGTTTTATGTATTTGGGAAACATACATTAAAAAAAAAAAAACAAACCAAACCAAAACCAACACACTTTTCAAGACTTTTAAAATACTTGCCTAATAGCATTCAGAAAACACAAGTTTCAATCAATGATAATTATGTATTTTACAATCAGCATTTGATCAAGAACAGCAAAAGATGAAATTTTCTTATTTTAACTAAGGTATTTCTACTTATTTTAATTTGCATTTAACTCCCATAATTATGTAGCCTAGTACCCTGTTGCCTTTCATGTTTCATCTTCTTGCTAGCATTTATTACTACTACTACTAGTTCACTTTGTTAATTTTTATTCTATTTCTGCTCCATCAAGCACGTACTTTTATAATTCATTTGTTCAACTCAAGTGCCTGGGTTTGTATTTTGAGATACTGAATTCCATTTTAGACTCATTTTCTCCCTTCCTCAATCGATTGATAATAGTCTGAAACTTATTGAGCTCTTTAGCTGTATCAATAGCATTTTCTGTTCAGTAGTGTCAGCAGAGTGTATAAACCCGGCAAAATCTTGCTTTCACTACAGAAACATACACATTACTTTAGTCCCAGTACTGAACTGAGACCAAATAACCCCAACATTTTAGCTCTGTTTTGGTTTGGTTTGAGACCAAAAAAACGAAGACTTCTATGCTTTTCTTCAATCTCAGTAAAGTCTTACAACCTTGATAAATGTTTCTCCTGACCTTTATAATAAAATGTAGGAAAACGAACACACATACTCTCAAGTTTACATATAACTTCTTAGGGGATTTTGGTTTGTACCATAAATTCTATGCCCTGCATATCAGCATGAAGCAATCCTGTTTTAAAATACACTCTAATGTTCCTTGTATTTATGGCTAAAAAAATAAAATGGTGATCATAAACAAGGTGAAAACAAGAAAGGAAATAAGAAAAAAATGTTTTACTTTTCTCAGTAAAACATAGCCAAGAGACAGGCTGCCCCTTCTTCTATTCCAACAATAACCAGGTAGAGCCTTCCACTTTAAAAAAACAAAAAGCTCTGAAAACACCTATGTCCCCTGCCTTCTACACAAACCATTTCTTCTTTGAGAACTCTTTATATGTAATTATTCCTGGAATACAATTTTGGGCTACTGAAGTCTTCATCCAGTAACATGAATCTGTGGATGATTTTTGGAGAAACTTGTTTGACAATAACATTATTTTCATCCATAGTTCAATTCATAATACCAGCATGTATTGATTTGACAATTATTTTTTCTATTTGCCTTCTGCATATATTGCTGAAATTCAAGAAGAGCGTGTATCAACCACAAATGCCAATGACATTTAATAGCTGTGCTCATCTCAAAGCTGCAAAATCAATCATCTTCAGTGATCTCCTCCTTCTTCATCTCTTTGTCGCTTCTGGCATTCAACAGTAATGGAAAATAGACCACTGATAGCAGACCTCAGTCTAGGGCAAGCTGGCATCCAAAAAAAATGCTGAGGCTGTTTTCACTCCTGCTTGATTTAAGGATATGTTTTGCTATCGCTTTTGATCTTGAATGTTTTTCAAAGGAATAGTCAAGCCTCCTTTCACAAATATGGCACTGCAACTCCAGCTGCTTATTAGAGGCCATTACTTGTGACACGGTACCTTACCAACACAATGTTGATCAGCGCAACGGCTTTTCTGAAAGATGTATTTTATTGTCATCAGAGAGACCAAAATGCTAAAAGTAAAATAAAAACAAAGGACATGGAGAGCCAAATGCCAGCGTGATTTTTAATATTAGTACTCCTTTTTTTTGGAAGAGATTTTCTTCTTATCATAGTCCTAAGAAGGGTATAATTGTCGTATTAATCCTTGGCCTGGCAAAAGGTACATCTCTTCCTGTTTCCAAAGGTGACACAAAACCTGCCCTCCATCTAGACAGTACAGTTGCATGAGTAATTGGTTTGCACATTCAATCAGATAGTGGAAAGATGAATATGAATATAGTGCTTATCTGAAATGTAAAATGAAAAAGCTAAATCTGCTTCCAGGTTAAGCTTTTTTTTTTTTTAATAGTTCCATTGTCTCACATTCCTTCTGGTAAAACTTCATAATTTATTCAGTAACTCGGGCGTCTCTGATGCATTAATTGTGGAGACTGTAACCTAACAGACAGCTCTTGTTTTCTGAGCGTAATATTCCTGGCACATACTGTAATTATCTAGCTTCTAAATAAGAAAGAAGGAAGACCTGAAAGCAGAATCAATTGATTAATGTAAAAATTAAGCACCACATTTGAATGAAAGTCTTTTATCACTGCTACCCCATGCTACGTAAGGAGCTGTGCTGTCATGACATTTAAAAGTTTTATAAAATATTCTAAATAAAATTTTTAAATCCATGTGCAAAACATTACAGTTTCAAAGCACATCATCAATAGTAATTAAATCACAATCCCAAGACACAGAGAAGCAACTTTTACTGCTTATCTTCTGGCTGTTCTGTCCTTAGCGTACACCTAACGTGGACTGGTATCATTCTCAGCTGACAACTGGCCAACAGACTGTGCATTGCTTTTAGAGTGTGGAAGACAATGAGAGAGCATTTTCTCTAAATTAACAGACTATGTCTCTTTCTAAAGTAAATTAGGCAAAGCAGAGCTTTTGTTTGTCTTAAATAAATTAGGGTTCTAATATCACACTAACAGAGAACACAGAGAGAAAAAAATGAGGCGGCAAAGCAATGAAGTTAAACTGATTTAATCAAGATCAAAAGCTGATCTTAGACCTTGAGATGAACTCCTCTCAATGAAAATGGTCTGTAAACTAGCAATGTACTCCAATACAGTGAATACTTAATTTCTTAAAGTGTAGTTCAAAATTTCCTTTTGTTTGAATACTTCTGCATATTATGAATGCAGAACAAATATTTCTGAAAGAAGAGGCATTTACTCCTTTGTAATACAAACACGCAGAGCTTGTACTGTTTCCATATTGATGGTAAGATATTTACATTTTCCACAGCAACAGCAAAATCAGCTTACTGTCCAGTCTTATGCTATTGTTCTAATGCCACATGGTGACTAAGCTATTCCTCAACATGAGGCTCTAATTTTACTTTTAATAAAGTTGTTTTCTTGTGTAGAAAATAAACTATCTGCAGAAGGACAGCTAAAGTGATGAATTATCTGTGGATAAATAATTTGCTCCCTACTGTAGTATATGGAAGAAACAATGGTTGCTGTCTCCTCTTTCAGCTTCAGAGTAAACAGGCTCCTGCTTTGATGCATCAGTTTAGCTATTTAATGAGAAGCAGAATATATACTTTTCCTCCTTTTTTTTCACTCTGTTTGTATGTCCCAGAATATTTACATTGTTTGCTGAAACTGTATTAAGGGTAAGCAACTTCAACTTTCTCATTATGCTTTTCCTGTGACAGCCATGGAAAGACTCAGTATAATCTCATCACCTTATATTCATCAGATCAGTAAAAGCTCTGGCATAGACTCCTCTTGGCCTCCTGAGTATTAATTTAAACCACCATAGTCATTGATATGCAAAACTTAAGTGTCATCTTTTAGCGGGACTAATGTCTTACACATTTCCCAAACACTGATATTTCTCTTGGAAAACCTTTCTCTACAGAGGATTTTTTTTCCACTTAAACTACATTTTTCTGGTTCTCAAAATTTCAGACTTGTGAGCTTGGTTAATAGACAGTGTTAGGTAAAGTTAAATCTTTTACCTCTTTTCCAAATGAAAACATTTGGAAAGAAGCTGCAGTGGTTCACGAGCTGCAACAACTGAACATCCTGTTGTTAAGGTTGGTTTTGTCAATTGTTTCCATACTTACAGCAAAAATTAGCCAAGAGCTGTTTGTAAAACCTGTTTTGTGCCTCAAAGAGACAGAAGAAGGTTCTATGCCTGAAAGTATCACTGCTATGACAATCTCCACCCATTGCACACTGCAATGTTTTTTGCTGACCACTTCCTGTGGATCCAGAGGTAGCTCCCTGCATGGTGCTGGCTCCATGTTGTCTGATTTCCTAGCAGATTTAAATGTTACATTACAAATAATTTTGAATTATATTTTTACAGATAATTGCTACTAGTGCCATCGGGGCTATCATATGATCTTTAGAGAATGGGGAAAGCTTAATGCTTTTTTGAAAGCAAAAATCCCTATATTAGAATTGGTATTTCTCATAGAGAATTTGGAGAATTCCTGGCTGAGAGTATTGGGTAACAGTCCGTAAGTGCTGACAAGTAATAGGAGCAGTGGGGAGAGAAGAGCAGCACCAGCAAAGGGTCTGCGGAGGGGTAAGGAGCAGTGACCGCACAGGAATGGCCACACAGGGTCAGGCAGAGGACACATCCAATCCAACAGTCTGTCTCCACCAGCAGCTACCAGTAGATACCCAGGGAAAGTAAGAACAGTAACATATGGTACTTCCCAAGTATCAACATTCAAATTCACGTGTTTAAATAAGGAAAACGATGACTAATGAGGCCATAAATCTTTCAGTTTACGAAAACAACGTGGTCCAGAAATTTGTCTAACAAAGTACTTAGTCAAACTACACTTTGTAAAAACCCAAACTGTTATTTACTGAAGTTCCTCATGTTGTCATCCCAACTTCCAGGGCTGAACAAAACTCAACGATATTGTGTGAGAGCAACACATTGGACTGCCAATTACAAAACCAGCAAACTTAAATCCTGACCATGCAAATAGATCAATAAGGGCTTTCTCACATAAATCAAATTCACAATTGGGACCAAAGCTGAAGAAAATAGTTATAGTTCCTGAAGCAACAGCTCTCAGATCTGAAATTTGATTTGTTTTTGGACACAGGCTTAAGAAAGAATTGGAAAATTGCAAAGATGATGATTGGGAAAGTATCTGTGAGACTCTACGAACAGAAATTGAAATTCTGCAAATGGTATGCCATTTTCATTATTTTAAGTGCTTGATAATTTTAGTTTTGAAGGTGTAATTTAAGATGATTAGGAGTAGTTATAGATAAGCATTTTTTATACTGTGTAGACAGCCAAAAATCCTTGTATTGCAGGTGTACTCCAATTCTCATTTGTCTCAGCCTATTATTTCCAAATGTCCAGGAATATCAATTCTCAGAGAAAAGGAAAGCACAGAAAAGAATTTAAAAATACATTTTTAGCACAAGAAAGGCCTATCTGGGGACTAGTACTAATCATTAGTTTCTTGAAAGATGCAAAGGACTATGCATTTAGGAGCTAAATTAATCTTTATCTCCAGCTGTCAGTTAAATGGAAGATGGGAACATGGAAAAATAGGATTATAATAGCACCCTTTTCTGTAATATTTTACTTTGTCCACTCAAATTCTTTACAAAAACTTTCTTGATTATCAGAGAAATAATACAAACAGAAAAAATATTTTGAAGTCCCATTTTTGGAAACAAAGTGCTTTAAAAAGTTTTTTTTCAGAGCCCCTGGTAGAGCTGTCTCACAATGCAGCTGCCACTAGCATCAGTAGGAGAACAGCAGCCATGGGAAATTTATCTTACTCACTTTTATGATCAGTTTCAAATTTCTGTTGGAGGAATGTAACTTATTTGTACTTTATCCTTAATTTTATCATGCTTGTCAAACTTTAATGACAAAAAAACCCAGCTAGTTTAAAAATGTCTCTGTAAAGAACACACCAAACTCACTGGATTTCATTTTCTACAATTCAATATTTTCTCTTTTCCAGAATCTATCACAAAAAAAGTCTTCAGACAAGTGAACAACATGTGGTATATGATATGGAGTTTCACAGAAGTTAGTCTTTGAGTATTTTAAAACTGTTTTACTAAGGTGATACCGGTTTGCTTCTATTTTTTTTGTTTGATTAAACCACAGTTTATGTTTCCCTTCACTATTCATTCAAATAAAAGTTTATTCATTTAAAAGTGGTACAGGTTTTTTGCTTTATCCCCAGGTTCAACAGCTATACCTCTTTAGTTTGCTCTTTGCTGCTCAGGAACAGACAGTACATACTTCCACTACACATACAGCTGAGTTGCTCTAGTACCAGCTCTGTTCACTACGTACTATTTTTCAGAATGAACGCTCTCCTATTTTTATGGTAGTGATGTTGTCTTTGAGAGGAAGACTGCTCTTACCATCAAGAAATGCTTAAGAGGAGCTGCAGCTATTTAATTTATACCTTGGCAATGCAGTTCTGTTACAAGCTCCCTACAACAGCTCAACTCCAGCAATACTGCATGATAGTCCAGAAGAGCTTCCAAATCTACTGATGGGTAGATGCCTCCATTGATAGTAAGCTAGTCCATTACCAAGCATTTTCTTCTGATTAAATCAGAAGTCTTCTTTTCCTCCTTTCCCACAATCTACAAACTATCAAGTATGTAAACACTTTCAGCACTTGACAGCGAAGTTAAAACCATATTCTAACAGAAAAGTCCACACTTATAAAGAATTAGTGAAGAATTTCCATTGAATAAGGAAAGATGTTCATTCAAGCATGTAGGACATATAACTGCTATAGTACTTCCCAATCCCACAGTAGGAACTGAATTTATGATTCAGGTGCTTACAACAGGACCATACGAAAACATTCACCCTGCTCAGCCACAGCCCACTCTATGGCCATCACCTTGTCACATCCAGTTGTGGGAGCAGATAATTTTTTGCTTCCCACCTGAGGAGCAGGTAGATAATTGTTCTTCACTAGTTTTTCCAGACCCAGAGCTCTCCAAGCTACAGAGTGTCTCTGTCACACATAAAACTGCAGAAGATGTTTTATTAAAAAGGGAGGAATATATTGCTTTAGGAAGCTGACCAAATTCTGCCTATGATGGAGAAAGTTTTTTTCCTCTTGGGACTCAGCTGCAGTTTGAAGTCTTGCAAGGTTTGATCTGCAGCACTGGTATCAAAGAGTATTCTGATCCACTGGGCTGACTAGGATAATTCCAAGAGGTTGGAATTATCATTCTTAATAACCAGCGCTGTTAGAGCTGGCATCCTTACAACAGCTTTTTTTTTTTTTTTTGTCTCTTCCCTTAGACAGATCATCTTGGGAAGTGCTTGACTTTAAACAACTTAGTCCCTCTGGCTTCTGTGGGACCATCTGATTCTCTTAAAGTTGGGCAACTACTGCCGTGAGCTCTGATCATATTCAGGGCATCTTGCAAAATGCGGCAGTTGCATATCAAAGTGTCTGCAGACAGCTAAATCATTGCTATCTCTGGGTTTAAATGCTGGAAACAGACACAAATGTTAGGATTTGCTAAGATGGCTGAGTTTATTCTGGTAATATGATTCATTTAAGGAAGCTTGCTTACGCTAAGAGTATTGGTTAATCAGCCAGGAAAAACGTATTTTTGAACTTCAGGTTTATCCATTTATAGTAGCTTTTGTTTACAAGAATCCTTGCATCTCTTTTGCAATGGTCTCATATTTATATAGTTGAGTGGTCCATCTGGATTAAATACTCCAATATGTCAGGAAACAAAACTCATCGGTTTATACCAGCATTCTACATATACATTTCAGGTAAGCAGAACGAGCAATAGCATCCAATAAGTAACAATAAATAATATAAATTAATGTCCCTGAGTCACCTGAAAAAAAAATCTGGGCAAATGAGATATGATAAGCACTTTCCAGAGATACTTCAGATTCCAGAAAACTAGTTGCAACTTCAGTTTTTTGGGTGGTGGTGGGCTTGTTTGTTGAGGGGTGTGTGTGTTTAATTTTTAACAGCTGTAAAGGTCTGAGTTCTTGATTATTGTAGAATTGCAGCATAAATATAGCAAAATTCATAATAACCCAAATGGCTAATGCTCTCAGAATCAATATAACAACAAAACAAGAATAAACCTCACCAAAAAAAAGTGAAATAGAAATCAATACAAATCCTGTTGGGCTAAAAAAAAAATCCCTCAACAGCTCTGAAAATTATATAATGCCAGATAAAACCAGCTGTTGCAGAGAGAATGTAAAACATACTAATTTCTCCAAGTATAAAAATACATTTGTCACCCCTGTCTTATGAATAGTGTGATTTGGGACCAATGTAATATTTTAGTTTGGAAGACTCAAAAATTAACTGAAAGTTTGTGTTTTGTGGATTTTCTTCAAAACTCTCAAGCCAGGGCTGAGTAATTTTTAAATAATGAGCAAAAAAGAACAAAATGTTTTGTGATGTTTAATAAAGCTATTAAAGAACAGAACATTGCCAAATCGCCATAAAAATGCACACAGAGTTGTTATGAGTAAATAAATTCTTTCATAGATGACATACTAAGAAATATAGTTTTTATTAAAGGATAGGTATGTATTATATACCTTGCATATGAGAGTCTAATTGAACCTCTGAGGCTGGAGGAAATAGCTGTGCCTTGGGAAAAATCACTGAACTTTAAAAAAGAGTTTACCAGCCACGGTGAGTAAGGTCTGACTACAGAAGCCCAAAAAAGAAGGTCTGTTAAACCCTGCATCTACAAGATTATGGGTTTACAAGTTATCCGTAATGAGTTTGGGGCTAGGGAAAGGACAACCCAAGATCAGGAACGGGGAGATATAATAATCCAAAATCATGGTCAGAGGCCATGCTAAGGAGCAGAGGACCCAAGAACCTCAGCAGTCAACAAGCCAGCTGGCAGAACACAAACCACAGTGAAGATATGGCTTAACTCTCTAAGAAGCCTCCACTATGACCTAGTGTTATTTACTCAGGTACTCTTCAAGCCAGAACAGCTACAACTGGAAGAAGGGAAGAAAAAAACAAACCTCAATGCAATTATATTGTTTCTTATAAAAAGGACTTGAGTGACCACATTTTCATGTTATTTTATTAACAAATCAAAGACTACCAAGAAAACCACTACAATATCTGACCACAGAATAAAATTACTTAGCTAATATAAAAGTACCCACACAAATTATCTCTAAGCAGTCGACATAAATATGATTGAATTGGTAATAGTCCCTAATTAATGTTACGAAATGAAGAACAGCAAGAAAAAAGAACTAAGGCACACCCAGAAAAAAAGGACCTGTAACTGAATGACAGCCCTAGTCAGTGAGAAAAAATTGTATGTATGACACAGGGGGCAACATACCACTTGAGGTCACGCATCCCCATTCAGCTGATCTAGCTTGTGGGGCCCTCACTCACAGAGGCAACTGACAGTCTCCAGCTGCAGGGCTGGTTGTCTATTGAGAGCTTGACAGTTTGGCATTTGACTAATCCAAAAAGAATTAGACCTCCAGGGAAAGGAATATATTTTTTTCTAAGCCTGTGACTGAATTACATGTACAGATCAAAAATGGATAGGAAAAGTACCTAATAAAGCCAATCCCTGACACAAAGTTATGGTGAGAACCTGAGGGCACAGATCCTAAGAGAATGATCACAAGAGAAGACCAGGAAGATATGTTCCAGCACTGTCTCCCTGGCTAAGGCTGCTGGGGCTGACCAGCACTACCACCTACCTATGGAAAATCCTCCTTTGAAAGGAAAAAGAGCACAGCTTTTGGATTTGGCATTCACTGTGTTTCTGCTGCAGATTCAAGCAAATCTAGTTAGATCTTACTATAACTGAATCCTAGGCTGCATCAAAAGAAGCAATGTTGGAATGGTCGGAGTGGGAAGCTGGACCCGGAGTAACGATGAGTCTCAATATAAGTATGATTGTTCTCGCTTATTCAAATTCTCACAGAGTTTATATAGACAGTTTAAAGAAGCACACGCTGGCAACAGCTACATGATTGTCTCTGTTCAAACGCCTAGAGCACTCATACAATTGGTGTAAAGCTCTTGTTCGCGCGCAGCAACGTTTTTTCCCCTTCTCCCAACTGCTGCTCCGCCTATCTTGTTTCCCATGTAGCTGCTTCTTCATACTTCTACTTTTCAAGGACAGTTCATAGCAACCTCTAAGCTTTTTTCTACATCAAAGCTGCTCATTGCAATCAAGTTGTGCCCCTTTTCACTCAGCCATTCCTCCACAATCAAGAGAAGTGATTCTCCCTCTCCACTCTGCCCTCATGAGACCTCCCCACCTGGAGTACTGTGTCCAGCTCTGGAGCCCTCAGCACAAGAAGTATATGGACCTGTTGGAGTGGGTCCAGAGGAGGGCCAGGAGGATGATCAGAGGGCTGGAGCACCTCTCCTATGAAGACTGACTGAGAGAGTTGAAGTTGTTCAGCCTGGAGAAGAGAAGGCTCCAGAGAGACATTTTAATGGCCTTCCAGTACCTGAAGGGAGCCTACAGGAGAGATGGACTGTTTGCAAGGGCATGCAGCAACAGGACAAGGGGCAATGGTTTTAAACTAGAGCAGGATAGGTTTAGATTAGGCATTAGGTAGAACATCATTAGAGTGAGGGTGGTGAGACACTGGAACAGGTTGCACAGAGAGGTGGTGGAAGCCCCATCCCTGGAGATATTCCAGGTCAGGCCTAATAAGGTTCTGAGCACTCTGATCTAGTTAAAGATGTCCCTGCTTACTGCAGGGAGGTTGGAATAGATAACCTTTAAAGGTCCCTTCCAACCCAACACATTCTACAATTTTATATAATAGGGGTTAAATAGAATAGAGTTTTGAAAAGCTCTATGTAGGCACCCATGTGTTGCCTACACCTGGTTAGAAATTTTCTGCTCTAATTGGTCCCATAGCATATAGACAGAGTAAATGTGGATTAAAACAACTAGTATCTCTCTATATCGCTACGCTGGTCCAAATTTGAACTCATACTAACTCAGCACACTAGTTCAGGTCCAGAAGTAGCCAACTGGATTACCAGTTGCCTTCAGCTTAAAAGGAATTTGTAATATGAAAAAGGATGGTACCACTGGCTGAGCTGAAGTAATAAATAGGGACCTGGCCTGAAGCTTTTAGTAAAAGAAAACACCTCCAGGTGATTTCCATGTGAAAGAGAAAAGGTTCAGTAGATACGCTGCACACCCGTTTCTTCGGATGACAATGCAATAACCAGATACTGGGTGAAAAAGACTAGCAAAATAGTTCCAGTTCTCTGGTCTGAAAATAAATGTGATCCTACCGTAGATTAACTGGGTAAAGGATCAGATTTGATGTCTAACGATCTATGCCTTGCTTGTCAATAGACTATTTAAGTAAGCTGTAGCTCTGCTTCTTGCTCCTGTTACTGATTGCAGCTGACGTGCAGTGATTACACATTCTAGTGATAGTCCCACCTTCCAAACTCCCATCATTTCTGCTGTGTCTGCTGGGATTTGTCAGCTCCTCAGCCAAATCACTTAAGCAATTACTTGGTTGTTCATTTGGTGAACTTTTGGGGGTGAATGTATCAAGTTACTGGTTTGTCAGGGGTGTTTTATAGTCTACATAACAGAATAGAATAGACTATATATATCTATTTAATAGAATATATCTATATATATGTTTATATCAGGCTGCTGTCAATAGATCTTTGTGTAGTCTGGGCTGAAAAACAATTATATTAGCACCTTCATCTGCAGAAGGACAGTTCTCACCTTGCTCACTGATAAACCTCCTAAAGCCCAAACTGTCAAAACCGCAGACTTTGAGTTCCAATTAGGGGATATGTGAGCTCTAATTCTCTGAAGGGCCAAACTCAAGACACATCCATGCACCCTCACTGTCACCTCTGATCACCTTGCTGATACGTGGAGGGTTTGAATGCCTTCTCAGCAAGAGACTCTCATCCACAGAAAGCTTGTATTTAATTTAAATTTTGACTAAAATTGCTTCAGATTGTATAATACTACATCATTTTCAATTTCAAAACACTAGATATGTTACAATTAACATATATTCTTCAGCCAGACCTATAACATAATTCCCAGATATTATCAGTTTCACCACTCATGATCACTCCCACAAGCACAAGTCAGCCTGAAGAGCAGAGAAGCTTAGAAAAACATCTTTGAAAATGTGAAGTGGGAGCTAAGTCCTTTCTTCCCACTTAATGTCTCAAGTATTTAAAGACAACACCTACTTGTTTGGAAGGAGCAGTGATAGATTTTACAGGTAACTAATTTATTAAATGGATAAAACACCACAAAAGAGTCTTCATAAATACACAGCATATTTCTTAGGTTTTACTGAAACAAGATTTTCTGTTATTGTGTACTAACAATTTTCCAAGCAGTCTTGATGCCATGTCCTAGTGAGAGGGGAGCCCATAGCCTCTGATTCACTTTAGAATAGAGAATTCCTGTACTTTATTCAACTAAATTTACTCCAGCAGGAAGAGAACAAGGTCTTGCCAGCAATCAGACTATAGGGTGTTCAATTCTCTGTTCTACGGAGCATTTGATATAATTTGGTACTGATAAAGTTCCCTTAAACACAGCAGCCAGATGTGTAAGTACATGAAGATAACTCAGAGCATCATAAACTAAACAGTAAATGCTATATTGTTCACAATAAACAGAAACAGGAAAAAAAAAATTCACCCTGTCTAACAGCAGGAATCCTTGTCCATCGAATTCTTCATACTATGGTTCATAAATTCCTTTTAGTCTTGTTTTAAACATATGGATCATCAGGCTCAGTCAAAACGAGAGGGTTTGGAAAGGAAGGTTTTAGTGCCACCTAGTGTTTTTTTGTTGTTTTTTTTTTTTTTTTATATAATAAAACACGTTCCCTCATGACAGTATTCATTGTGTAACTGTAATCAGAAAACACTCTTTGCAACTGCTATATGCTTAATTTTTCCTCCAGTTTTTATAGAGAATGATGCTGGAAATATTCTTCCAAATACTTCTATTAGCTCTGACATACTATTTATATGCAAAAATATATGCAAAAAACCTATATCACCCAGTGTGGGAATAAACTACACTATATTGCATGTAAGGGGGAAGCATCACACTGTGATGCTGAGACCAACAGTCCACCCAGGAAGAACCAGTCTTTTGGAAAGAAATCAACTTCAGTTTGAAGCCTCCAAGAGGTGAGATGCATCAGACCTGTCTTGCTGACGAACTAGCACGCTGATCTTTGTCTAATTGATAGTTTGAAAGTATTGGCTGTAGTGTCTAGACTTGCTTTTTAATCTCAGAGAAGGAAGCATTAGAAAAAACCTTTTCATACACAGTATATTCTCCTTGTGTACATCTGTGCTACAATCAAGTTACCATTCAGACTCTTCTATGATGAGATTAACAAATTGCATTCTTTCTGCCCTTCACTGTGAGGCATTTTTCCAGCACTCAGATAACCTTTGTGGCTTTCTTCTTATATCTTCTCCTTTCTTGCACCGATAGAAACACTGACACCTGACTTGTAAGCAATATTCTAGTACTTGCTACACCAGTGCTTGTATAAACACAAAACTGCTTTCTTTCTCCTACTGTCTTCCTGAATAGATTTACAAATCCTTGTTAATCCTTTTTACCTCACACGACACATTAGAAGTCCGTGTTGACTCAGTTGTTCAAGATGATTTATAAGCACTTTTCAAAGTTTCTGTTTTCAAGGATGCTGTCCTCCCCTCCACGCTACATATGCGTTTTCCATATTGACGCAACATTAAAACAGGGCTGGGTAGTTAAACACAGTAATAGAAGGCATCAGCTTGGCTAATTTCTTTTTAAACAAATGATGTCAACATCCACGTATAATTCATTACTAGGGACAAAATGAAGAGTCCTATCTAAAAAAAACACACCTGGGCCCTTTGTAAACTGACAACGTTGTTATGTGTTTTCATTATTAAGTATTTATACTAAGGACCAACATTACGTTTGGCCTTTAGGAATTTTATTTAAATAATCCCTGTATCATTTGAGGATGTTTATTTTACATACCTTTAAAAAAATTTGGCTGTTTCATGAGTGGAATGGCACCAAAGTAATAGTCACACACTATGACGTAGCAATTTAATCCATACTGTTCTTTGTTAAGATAAGAACGCTGATACCTCCGAACTTAGAGATTTACTGTGGTTTCACATACCACAGCACACGGGATCAAGACAATCTATTCTACTTTTCCAAATCACACTTCAAATATTGCCGAGGTGCTTGTTCAAACCAACGACTGTTCATTCATATGAACCCACAGCTACATAATTCAGCAGAGTGTAGGTGTGTATTATTGTGCTCGGGGAACGATTACCATCTTGAAATCACTACATACACACGAGAAAGTAGGCAGATAAAGCACAGAAGCCAGTGTACTGTTTACAGAGGGCTTAGAAGGTGAAGAACAATCGTGGTGTGTTTCTGTTTCTTCCGTTAATATAGAACCATTACTACAGTCAATAAATCCATCAGCTAGATTCAGAGGAATTTGATAATAATAAAGACATCATAATGTATAATATTGTTGCACTGAAACATGACTTGCACTAGGTGGTGGTATGAACTTGTGCTTCATGAGAAAATGGTCTAGGATTAACAGTAATTGTTGTGATACTCATTAAAATAATTGCAGCACTTCTTCCTTTAAGCAGAAATACTGTACCTAGGAGAAGCTGCGGAGGTGAAGGTAGTAGTAAACCGCAAAGTGGAGAGATTTTCCAGAAATTAACTTCCAAAACAGAAATACAATTCAATCCTGTCTCCTGTTCATGTCTGTACATCTATAACCAAACACATATAATTTATCTTAATGATTCCTTAATATTTACAAGCTAAATACACAAGAAGCAAAATCTAAATAGGTTCTAATCCCTTTTTTCCAGTCCCTTAATCCTTTTTTGGCTCCTTCAAAATGATTTTTTCACTCTGAGTTTTCTTAATTTGCTCACTTATTCTAGGGATCTCTTCTTTTTCTGTTTGTTTGCCCTACTTAGCTGTATCCGCGGCACCATCTTTTTTCTAGGCATCTTTCAGACGCTTATATTAAGAGATTTTTCAAACTCTTATACTAAGAGATTTTTCAAACTCGCCCACTAGAGAGCACCACTGTCAAGTGCAGAAGAAAACAAAAGATTCCAAAAATCTGTATGATCACCCAAAATGGCTCAAATTTACCTCTCTGATGGTGGCTCAGTTCCAACACCCCATTGCAGCACTTCCTGTTGAAGTTTAGAGACTTTAAAAAGCAGGTCTCCGGACGCCACCCCACATGCATAAGAGCACCAGAACTCAATGCAGGTTTTATATAGGTAGGCACGGACATAGTCTTCACATAAAATATATCACCTATAAATTTAGAGCCTTCAGATTTATTTATGGCACAGACAGATTACATGGCATCACAGAAGAACTAAAAATCTCATTTCAGTCACCAGCAGGAAGCACAAGTGCACGAGAAAGGGAGGACAAGTGGTGCTCCTGTAGTGAGGCTACAAGAGGTACCCTCAGAGGAGTTCAGTGCATCCTTATGATACTTACACATGAACCCAAGCAGAGGAATGTTTCACAGGTGATGTGTAGGATGGGGATAAGTGATAAGAGCAGACACCGAGCTCAAGTTCTAGGACTAGGAGTGGCTTAGGAGGAGGATGTGCACAGCAGGAGAGGTGAACAAACAGATCAAGGCTGGCATTATTGGCTCAGTGGTGACTGGGGCAGCTCAAAGAGCATAACAAAGTTGAGAAACTAAGTAGAGGAAGAGTCATGTTCACCTCCCTTAGGTAACCAGCCATAAAGAAAAATCATCAATGAAACAAAATAAAAAAAACCACCTGAGCTCTCACTGGAAGATATTTCTGAGTATCAGCTATTATCTATCTCTGTCACACTCAGAAATGTAAACCATAACTCTGTCTCCTGGCTATAAATATGCCAGAATCAGTGAAAATAAACACTCATCCAATCAGTGTATTTTCTCATTAATTTCATCAAACAAGATAGCACATATAAATAATAAGGAAAAATCCTTCTCAAGCTTCCAGATAAACTACCTCAACCAATAGATTAGTGAAAATAAATTAAATACAGTTGTCTCCAACCATATCTTCAATATAGTTATTTAAATCAAGAAGTGCATGCGAGTGCTTCTCAGAAAATAATCAAACAAATATATATATATGAAATCTGACATATTTGAAGATCATATTACTCTGGGTCTCATTTATTCCCATTGAACTGAATGTATGTAAATAGAACTTTTTACACCCTTGGAGTATTCAAATAACATAAATTATAATTCTCTGCCGGTTAGAAGATACTAGTGTATGTCACCTGGATGTGCACGCTTGTATATGCAGCTTCAAAGATCTCAAATGTACTGATACATACTTATAGCCTAAACTCTAATAGCAGCACTCAACAGCCATTTGTGGCTATATGGTTGGTACAAATATTGCTATCCAATTGTCAGCACTCCTAGATTGGATTTGATATATTTCAAATATGGTGCTTCTGTAGAATATGAACTCCATTGAGTAGCACCATTTTGTTTTTAAACAGGATCTGCTTCACTACCAGAAAGAATTTTTTCAGGGATTTTTTTTTCTTTTTTTTTTTTTCTTTTGAGCAAGTTAACATGTAATTTCTCACCCTAATTTCTGCAAGGAAATAAAGCGTTACAGCTTTATTATTCAGTCATGGGGAACAACAGTGTAGCTCATCTCATTTAAGCCTTAATTCCAATTCTAAAAAAATTCAACCAGCTTTAACTTTTCATGTGTGGGACCAGCAGTACAATGAGAATAAATTTCATAGAAGAAATGTCATGAAACAGTAAACATGAAGCGACAAAACCACCAGACCAGTTGTCATCTCTGATTCCCTGAAACCGTCCTAAGAGAAGCTGCAGCACAGATTTACCTCGAGAATCCCATTAACTGCTGACAGCTAACGGGGAAGGCAGCAATGACCAGCTGTCAACCATCTCACACTTCGCTTGGTTCATTGCTGTCTGTTTCTGAGTCCTCCATCCCTCCTTTTCATTTCACCCATCGACTGCACCAGCATCAAGAGCTGTCCCTTCCAAGCCTGTGCAGCAGTAGCCTCTAGGTGAAGTAACTGGCAAGAAGGGTGATGGAAATGACACTATAAAATGGAGTTATAAAGTGTCTGCAAAATTGCCTTCAATTTCACGAGCCTCTCTTCTATATTAACTTCTGAGCTTTCTTCTGCGTAAAATATTTTCAGGTGGTTGTCGAACCTGTCCTGAGTAGTAAAATGCTCGCTCTGTGGAGGTGTTTCTACAACTGTAATCATACTTACTAGCTTCATAGGAAATTCCAAGCACATTTCAAGACCCAAACCATCAAGTCCAATTCACAAGAGTGTCTTGCTCTGATTAATATACACCTGTTATATTTTATTATCATTTATAAACCCTCATTAAGCGTTTCAGTAATTCAGGCCCTTAGATACTTTTTTGAAATGAATATCTGATAACAAAAAGTACTTGCAAATTATTTTTAAGTAGACAATTTAAAGTATTTTCCCTTTAGGCAGCTAGTGACTTGATCTGAAAATGCCAGTATTAATAAAATGGTACCTCCGTGGTAGTCCCGGCCTTTCACAGCCTTTGAACCCCAGGGAGTTCCATTGTGTCTCAGGTGTGGAGCTTTGAGTTAGTGCAAGCTCCAGAGGTGAGAACTGATGACTTAGTCTTCCTAAATTAGAGAAAGAGTGACTATCTGCAAGCATCTTGTCATGGTACTCATGCACACAGCCTGGCATTTTGCATTCCTTCTTCAAGCAAAGCTTCCTAGGAACATCAGCAATACAAACTGGTAATAAAAGCAGAGTGTATTCTCAGTGATACCACCTTCATGCTTAATTTAGCCTTCCCCAAAACATCATTTAGCAAAAGCATCATTTTCAACCAGCAAATGCCCTCCCTTCTGAAGACAAGAATTTAGTAGGCCAAGTTTGCACTACACGGAAGCCCAGCCTTTTCAAGTCATCTTTTGATCTACTCTCCAATCTAAAATGCAGAAGTGGTGTTCCTAGTAATTTACTTTCAGTTTCACTGATGGAATATCTGCATCTGTCAGTCTAATAGGATTAATTAATAAGGGAAGCTAATAATTAATGCATTGTTCACAGGTTATACTGTTTTAAGGTAATAATGAATGTTGCTGCTCAGCAACATGATGAAAGCTGACTTTTTGTTTAGTTTTACAGACTGGGGCAGTCTGTGGTACACTGTACAGCTTTCTCCCCAGCTGGCTGCAACGTGGAAAGGGGTGGTGGGTGCTGGGTCTTGTCCCCATATGTAATAAGAGCGTTGCCAGAACACAGACCCCATCATGTGAATCAGTAAGCATTCCCTTCTGGGGCTGATAATCCAGATGAATCACCACATATAATAGGGATCAGTGTCTTCACAAATCAACTGAAGCTATGGGTAGAGATGCTGGTATTCACACATCAACCTACCTCGCTCTGGAAGGACACCTCAGCTACTAAGGGAGCCCTTTGATAAAATGAGACCCTGATCATGCTCACAAAACAATCACTTTTTGAAGCATATTACCCTTTCTTATCAATTCTTTATATATTGCATCAGTTTGAGGTGTATAAGCCTTTATAGCACAGGCAGGCAGAACTCAGGGCTTGTTTCTGCTGTTTCAGTACCATTTTCAGGATCATATCACCGTTCTGAAGCTGTTCATTGCTTGCATTTTTTTTTATTTTTGGGCCTGGCATGGGATATATTTCATTCATAAAATAAATCAGTTTATTGTCTAATGGAATACCAAGCATGCCATGACTTCTTTGGCCACTGTGAACGGCGTCTTGCATGGGCTCGTCACAGACTGTGAGGGCTGCAATTGCCTCTGGTTGGGCCCCAGAGCTCCCTATAATCAGCATTTACATAATGGAGCAAAGGATTGTGTAAATCTTGAAAACACATACTTAACTCTCTTGCTGCCCACATGTTCTGCAGTTGTCTGAAGACAATTCTCTCTTTTTATCACTTGAGTGACTTAATTTCAGTGGCTTTAAAAATTGCAGCCAGTAAATATCTCATTCATGTGTCATACAGATTCACACACACAGAGTTCAGAAAACATGTTAAAAGGCACATGTGAACACAGTGAATGAGTAATTTATATTATTAAATTTCAGGAGTTTGTAAAGCATTACTACAGGGTATGAGAAAAGTTTCAGTCATGAAATCCTACTGGGATAAAGGGTGCAGCAGAGAAAATCTGTAAAGGCAAACCCAAGAACTCCTGAAGTTCCATTTCCACTATATTCAAGTGCCAATGAATATACTTCCAGTTATTATAACAAGTGTTATACACTAAAAAGGCCTTTAACTTCCTTATTGACTTCATTTTGTGTTATACATTGTAAATTAAAAATAAAAAAAGTATTAGCTTATCCCACCTGGTAAATTTTATATTCTATGGCAGAGTGTATTATCACTTTAAGAAGTGACAGCAGCTAGATGAAGGCCAGGAAAACCAATCCCTTTGAAGTATATTTTTTGAGGCTAGCAGGAAGTCTCTCAGAGAAGTAAAAGAGCTGTTATTCTCAGAACCCATGAAACTGCCAGCTATGAGGATGGCCTTTGATTTCTTGGCCAGTCGCTCCATCTTCTTGGGCCAGGCTCAGTGAAATCACTGGGCTTGGCTAGTGGTGACAGAGCAGTCTGGCTGGAGATCCCTTACTTTTTATCCCATCTGATGCAGGGTCTGACGGCTCTTCATACTCCAGTAGCCCTGAGGACTTTGAAAACCACTGGATCCCAAATATGACAGGCCTGGCTGATGGTGCATTCTCACCCCAAATGAGTGCTTGAGGCTCGCCTTTGCCCGGGTGCAGGGTCGGTCCATCATGTCTACGTTGCCTATGAATAACAGAGCCTGGCACAGGAATCCAGCAGGGAAACACTGCGGCGGAGCAAGATGAAGTAGTTTGTCCCTGTGGTGGCAAGAACAGTTTGTCCCTGTGTGATCCCGCCAAGAGCCTGGCAAAGGCTGATCCTGCTTGCACAACCCAGGCGTCGTTTGGCTCTCGCCTCCTATAACTGTTGATAAATTCTGGCTTTGATCATTAGATATTTTACATTAATATCAACCAACCTTATTTGTAGTCTGGTTGGTAGTGACAGAAAGCACATAATAGTTGTTTAAAATGTTTACACATAGGTTGTGTATCACTAATGTTGCAAATGACAAGAATAATCAGTGCCACCTTCCACCTTTGCATACACAATCATTTTTCTAATCAGTCCATGGTTAGTGTGTCCGTAGCTGAGTCTCAGCATCCTGTCCCCTGAATAGGAGACGAGGACGGACACACAGTGCAAAGCACATCTAGTGGTTTCCAACGTGTCCTGCCTGCTCTGCACTCACAAACTGACTGCACACTGCAGCTGTAACATGTCCACTCATGGTGCTGAGGAGAACTAATAGCCTAGAAGCCCTTATTTGCCACTGGAAGATTTTACTCTTCTGTCACATAGTTGTTAAAATGCAGCTTAGAAGGATACCTCGTAGTGATTTCATTTCATAAGATCTAACTATTAAATAACCCCAAACCAAGCATAGCTCCGTGAAAACCCAATGCCCGCATGCTGCAATCATCAACAAGCCATGTGTTCACAAACCTCCCAAGTGTTTTTCAGAAGTACAAAGCCCACACAGAAACCAGCCCTAAAGCTTTTCACTCTCCAGTTCTTCACACTCAGCCTTTAGTGCCTGTCCAGTTGCAGATCAACAAAATATTACTGAAATCTGACATCTTCTTCAGACATTTATATGCACCTTAAATACAAACCACAACTATGTACACCCCGAAATCAATACTGCAACGCCGGCTTCTCCCCTTGCTTATTGAAAACAAGAGCTTCAGCTGACTTAAAAAGAGGTTGGGCTGGACTCACATTATGAAATAGTCTAATGAAACATCCCGCTCCTACATTCCTTGGGTTTAAAATGACTCTGTGCTTTGCAGCACTGCCTCATAACTCGCATTGGGGGTAGCCTTTTAAAGAGTTTTCTCTGTTCCTCATGATGGTCTTCTTCACAATTTTCAAGAGAAAAAAACAAATCTATGTTTACCCAACTTCAAAGCCAAAAGGCTTAAAATTGAAACGGTGGTAATTTTTCTGAGGTCACATTGAATGGGATACTGATTTAGTTGGCCTACAAAACAAATGGATGCCTTCCTGTAGCTTTTTTCTTACACCATTTATGGAAAGAAGCTATAAATCAGTTACTTTTCTTCATAGCCTACCCGGTATTGGCTGGCCCCTCTCAAATGAGAGACCTTCCCAAAATGACAAAGGGAAGAGGCAATGCTTCATTAAAACCTGCTTTAATTCCAATAGCTGCCCACAAATTATTAATATTATGATGGCATTCTCAAAGTTCCACACCCCTGGAGGGGTTCAAGGTCAGGCTCGATGGGGCTTTGAGCAACCTGGTCTAGTGGGAAGTGTCCCTGACCCTGGCAGAGGGGTTGGAACTCAATGATCTTTAAGGTCCCTTCCAACTCTAACCATCCTATGATTCTACGATAGTATGCTAAAAAGCCTAAGTTATTGAAGAAAGAGCGATATTCAAAAGTGAAATAAAGAAGCCTTCCTGTTTACAAGGTATTGTGTCACGAAACAAGGTTTTTCCCTTTGTAAGTCATCCCTTTGTAGAGGGAGTGACAGAGCTGGAGAGAGGCACGGAGCAGATCTCGGGAAGCAGCCATCTACAGCTTCTCCTTCTGCTGGCCTTTCCAGGGGTCCTTCTCAGGAAGGAACCTACAGACCATCATGTGCCTTCGGTGCACAGCTCCGCATTCAAACCTCCTCTCCCGACAAGACACACACCAGGGACAAATACAGATCTGCCGTCAGGCTGTAAGCAGGGGGTACCAGGAAAACAGTATGTGGTTTTGCTGAATTAATGCATGTGTTGCCACACCACCAGTAGTTTAAGAACCTAAAGATAGTGACACAAACATAAACACCACCTTGACGTAAACCTCCTGTACTCAGTGGAAGTTAAAGGAAGCGTGATGGAACAGAACTAGCGCTTGCAAAATAACAAAATAACCCACAGAAACCAGGCCGCGCATCACATCAAAGGCCCGATATGAAACCACTTAATTATATCGTTAGGTGTTTCTATTTAAAAGCAGCCAACAGCTTGTATAAACTAATACCATCCCACTGACTCTATCATCCATTTTTAAAGATGAAGCATTCTGCTCTGGCAATTACAGTCTTTCAGTGGTTTGAGAAAAATGAGATACAAGAATATTAAAAACATGTTTAAGATTGAAATGCAGAGGAAATCTGGTGAATATCTGTGTCCCTGTTTGCGGTCTTCTCTTTCAGAGACAAATACATAAAATGATTTTATCAACATTAAAAAAATAATTTAGCCATCCTGCATGCTGATGTTACTTGTTTAACATAAAATGTCTTCTTTAAATTGACACAGAAGCAGTAACTAAAAAGATAAATAAATAGTGCTTCTAAAGGCACAGTGTTTCAGTAATTATGCTACCAGATAGGGATTTTCCCCCAGTTATATCATAAAGGATTGCTTCCTATTATACTAATAACCACCAGCTTTAATTAGCACAATCAAAAATTCAGGAGTATAAAATCAAAAGCCTTCAGACAGAACTTCCATTCCACCACTTCAAGTAATCTTTAAACCATGTAACCAAATTCATCATGATCAATTACTATTCATTTACCACAGCCTTCTACAGGGCTTTGGAATACAGCTATGATTAGAATCTTTATTCCATGCTTTTCCATTAATCTGTGAAATCCATTTTACATGGTGTTTAATTGTCTTTTCTTGAAATGATTTCCGACTTTTCACAAGTACAAACCCAACAATTTCTTGCAAGATGACTAATGAGAAAAAGAAAGAAATGGCAATTGGTTAGGAGAAAATCCAAAAGTTTCCTATTTCTTTCATTTTCTTGCACTGTAGTTAACTGATTTATATCTTCAAATTTAGATCAGCACACATAGTATCAATAGGTCTTAGAATACCTTGCTGGAAGAGATTTTAAATTTTCCATTTGTATCACATTCTACAGTTTCCTAATCTGTACTTTTAAATTCAGTACTGCCCTCAGAATAGACGTCAATCACAAGAGTGTTTGATCACAGAAATTATGAAAACCTAACTCACTTTGAACTCTGTTTGCCACAAACTGAGACACAACTGCAGGAATAAATTTATTTTGTGTATAAAGATGCAAATTTCAGATCCTACCTGGTGTAAATCAGTCTAAATCTACTGAATCCAATCAGTGATTCTGACTCACTGCATGTGTTTCAGAAATGTGGTTTAGACTCTTACAAACTACTAGTAGCTGCTGTAAAGACAAGCACAATCAATTACTAACCAGACTGGTATTAGTAATTGCATTAGTATTATGTGAAAATAATAAAATACACATCTTCAAGCTAGACTGCTTGAACTCACTGACACTGCTTGAATTCTTTTCTTCTGTAAACACTTCCAGGGAGAGGGATATTTTAATCAAACTGAAGCTCTGTACAAGTATTACTTTTATTCTATTTTTTCCAACCTGAATTTGACATCACTGAGTTTTGCCAAATGAAAGTTAAACATCACTAGGGCTGAAAGAGGACGCTTATCTCTGCTTTCTTAGACTGACGGGATCTGGATCTCCAGTCTTCTAGGAGCTCTAAAAGGACACTGAGTTAAATAACTTCCTAGTGTGGTAGTGGGTTGTTTCCGACCTACTCGGATGTACCAGATATGTCCAGGACGGGTCAGGCAAGACAGCACTTCTTGATTTAGACAACAGAAGGCCAGATAAAACTCAGGAGAATATTTTCTGGACTATTTCTGATGAAGTTTTATCATTCCTCACCCATCTTCTCAGGAGTGCCAGTAAGTGCTCCTGTTAACCCAGCCAGAAGGCTGGTAAACAGAGAGGTAAGAAGTGGATAAAGAATGGCTAATCGCATACTCACATCCTTGAAAATATGAATTGCTATGAGAAGACGAGGTAGAAACCGACACTGTAAAACAACTTCTTCAATCTACTTTAATTACTGGGACAAAATATAGGACCATTACAAATCAAATCTCACAGTATCTCCAGGCTCACCTCAAGAAGTACAGGAAAAAAACTAGGGTTTACATAGGAGGCATGAATAAGTCATGCAACAACTGTAAGTTTCAATGGTATTAAATTCAAAGCAAGTGGAACTTAACATTTGGTGCTCTCTTTTTAGTTAAGAAGTATTTTATTCTGTGAGTGATTCCATTGGGACTGGCATCAATAAAAGTATTTAAAAATGGATCATAATGAAGAAACAGCCGAAAAGAATAATAATCCCTTCGTATCTATTTCAGCAGCCAAGCAGACTGGAAAGAATAGAAAAATACTTGCTGGTGTTTAAAGTTTATTATTCAAAAGCATTACTTCCTTAGGGAGGGCCTTACAACTGATGTGCTGGGAAAGGTGACCTTTGCATTACTGTTACCATTTATAATAAAAATTATTAATACACTACCCAAAACTGAATTTCACACCCCACAATATGCAGAGGTAGGTAAATTAGTAGGTCCCTGCCAAGAAAGTGTACTCTCCAAGTTAAGACACGACAAGCGGCTGCAATTACAATTAAAGAATAAAAAGAGGAAAAAACAGCATAAATAGCCCTGCATAATAACTTAAATTAATGGAGGATCAATTTGATTCTACAGTATGTACCTGAAATAATTAACCTTTCAAGAAAAAAGAAAAAAATATGGCCTAAGAATGTTTTTGTGCCTAGCACTTAAGAATCACTTTAACCCAGTTCATATTTGCATGCATTAGGTGTGAGATAAGTCATCAGTCAGTGCAAAGGATTATATCAAAAGGGAGTCTCCCCTTTCTGTACACCTATGTCTTAGGAGGTGCCGAAAGTCACCCAACATACTTAAGGGGTTTAACACTGAAATGTCGAGTTGCAAGTTTTTCTTATTTGTGTCTACATACAGGAAGAAAGATTTCCAGGGAAGCCTGAGCAGAAATGTTAGCATAATAATATGACAACAGTATAGCAGTACATCAGAAGACAGCATTGTCAAAACACTAAAAACTAAAATTACTGCAATTAACACAATTTAGTTATGAAGATTTGTGGTGATTGGATGTGGTGACAGTCTGCCCAAGGAACTGTTCTCCCCTGTTTAAAAATATTTCTGTCATCTTTTCAAAGAAAAGTCAGGTAATTTATCCACTGGCGAAATTATAGACAAGAGAACTACAAGATGAAGACATAACAGAGAAGAGACTGAGCAATTTATACTTTTCATCAGTTTTCATCCTTCTCTCTTCCTTTTGCCTTTTCTCAGGTAACACCTTAAACCCTGCAAACATACATGCTGGTTGATCCCACATCGTCCTGTTTTTGTCTTGATGTTGTAATGGTAGACTAAGCTATCAAATACAAATTTGAAAATTTTGCTAAAGATTGCAAATTATTGAAGGCTGGGATCAGGTCCAGGAAGGATGGTTTTGCTAGTACAAATCTGGAGTAGGACCCAAAAGATTTGGGCTCTGCTACAATCTTCCAGTGTTGATTACAAATCATGAATCCCAACTCAGCATCCCAGTGAGACGAGCAGCCCTGCTGATGGTAGGAACCTTGTTCCTGATCCTGAAAGGCTGTGTGTTTGCTCAGTGTTTACTTCCCAGTACTCTTTATCTTTAAAAGTAATTACTGAAGGATGACAATAACACCCTATTTGAAACTTTGCATTAAACAGGCGGAGTCACACAGCAACTGGTCTGACCTGGTTGGTGTTATCTCAAAGGAAGTATGCTTGACACAAGGAGATCTCTTTTGGCACTACCCAGCAAAGTCACAGATGCAGCTGGGAACCCAAGCCTCATGCAGCAGTGGTGGGGTGTGCATCCCTCTCCCTGAACAGGCACAGTGCTGTCCTGCTCCATTCCAGGCTCCTCAAAGGGTTTCTACAAGGCTTGCCACAGTCAACTGAGAGGTGGACCCAAATAACTTGCTCTGAGCTCTGCAAAGGTAAAATGGGATAAGTTGGAGACAAGAAAATCTAAGGAACTTAAACAAGGTGCATCATGATAAGAACTAGGGTATTTGGTGAGTGGCTGGAGGAGAGGAGGTGGAAGCAGAACATGCTTGAACCTGCAGTGGTTTCACAGGGATGAACTCTTCACTCCTAAGAATGTATTACTGACTTCTGGGGACTGAGGTGGGGAGGGTAGGAAGAGGATACAGGGCTCTGCCTGTGCAGGACCCATTGGTGGATCAGGGCCTGATATCAGAGTTCTCTAAGAATGATCTTCTATACTTTGAAGATAAGTTACTGGTAGTGGTAGCATGACTACGCCTAAAAGGCTTTGCCTACTTCACCTCAAAGTAAATGACTGGTTCCATTTATTCCAGTGCTTACCTACCAGCTGATGATTAAGTGACCAAGCAGATCAGGGCTGATAAGCATACATGGCTGAGAGCAATGAGTAAAATGTGTTTGCAAGACTTTCTATATGATTTAGAAACACAGATTGTTTGTTCCTGGTTTCTTTTAAATACTATCCCTGAACAGAGTAGCTTTTCCATTGAATTCTAGAAGAAACTTCACTCTGTAAAAATATATTGTAACTCCTTTAAGAATTTCATTTGCTTGCTCATAAATTGCAGCACTAGCCAAAAAAAAAACCAAAAAACACCACCACAAAACTTCTGTTTGTCAAGATCAGGAAGGCAAACTTTAATAGATGCTTATAGGTTATCCTGCATGTGCAAAATCTTCATGGTAAACAAAAAGAGTCCCAAAGGTATTTTGTGTAAACCTAGCTATCTTTAAGAATTGATTCTTTGGGATCCAACTCATTAAATGCCTGAAGTACTTCCATGGTCACTATGAATTTTTTTTAAATGAATCAAAGAAACTCTCAGGTGAACTTCAGATTCTATTTTTAATATAGGTTTGAATTGTGTTCTTATTTGCTTTAGATGTTTGCAGTTTGGATCACTACTCTTTTTCTTCTTCATGCAGCCAGAGGTAAGACTCATAGTTGATTAAATCTATGAACTGTAAAAATTATTGTGTGCAGCTTACACCAGATTAAGTGTAGTTTAGAAAAAGGATGTGCTTTGGAACGGATTTAACATACATCTTCACGAGGAATGGTAAGTTACATCAGGTCTTTCCCACATTTAGCCTATTGCTTTTTAAATCTGTAAAGGTTTTTGCAGCTACCAAACCAAATGGAATTAGAAAGATACTTTTATATATGAATTGACACTAAAATTCTTCCAGAACTGTTTCCCATATTCCCCAGCCACAGCCCACACCAGCACTTATGGTAGCTACAACACTTATAATGCCAGCCTAGACACCCACTCTTCACAGAGCTATACAGAGAACACAAAAACACTACCAGCCAAAAAAACCCCCTTACTGTTAGGAAAGAATAATTCAATAGGGATGGACACACAGAAAAAAACACAGAGAAACAATAAGACTTAGTCCAAAGGTTTGCTGGCATCAGAGGAATGACCCCTGTGAAAGTCATCGGATCACTTGTGGAGTCTCCACAATTAAATGTTTTAAATCTCTTTCTCTAAATGTATAAGATCCCACCTCAAGTTCTGTGTCCAGTTTTGGGCCCCTCTCTACAAGAAAGACATTGAGGTGCTGGAACATGTCCAGATAAGGGAGACAAAGCTGGAGAAGGATCTGGAGAACAAGTCTTGTGAGGAGCAGCTGAGGGAGCTGGGGTTGTTTGTCCTGTAGAAAAGGAGGCTAGATGATCTGAAATGTCCCTTCCAATCTAAACTATTATATCATTCTGTGATTCTCTTTCTTGTGTATATCACTCTGCCCCTGCATTTTGTAGAGAGTAACAAGTAGATCAAGTTGCAGTGTGATATAGTATGAGTCTGTCACCTCTCCTAGGTAAAAGTAGTTTCTCATTGCTTTCAGTATCTTTTTAATAGCAAAAAAAATTACTTGAGATTTCACAACTGTGGTGCTATAATAGTGGGTAAAGATGACATTTAATGGCAACACCCATATGTCACATTTGCATTATTACTGTATTAAAGCTACAAAAGAAATTGGGAAACTTTAGTCCTTCAGGCACAGATCACACTTCTGAGGTTGAGCTCTGCTCTAGGCTTCTACTCAAATTCCACTTTAATGCTTCCACTAAAATCTGATGGTGATAAAAAAAAGGAGATATTTAATGCACGTTATGGAGCAATCAAAGGTATCTAGTTTAATGTTTTGGTTTCATTTTACTTCTTTGCACAAGACATAACAATTTAGATAATCTCTGGAGCTGCAGCACTAAGTTGAAGGACTGTTCTACACTGGCAACAAAAGCTGGTTTGTTCCCTACATCCACAAAGCATCCAGACTTTATTATCTTTTTTCCCATGGCTGTGTTAACAACGTGTTTCACAAGGCCATGGGTTCACCAAACTGAGCTCTATACTCTATTTACAATAGGAATCAGTCTTGAAGTTCAAGTCCCTGCTACACATACAAGGCACAGGAGCACAACTGAGCCCCTTAATGAAAAATGAACACAGGTCCCATCCTAATCTGAATGAGCCTTTTTCCTCTTCCCTGGTATAAGTACTATCCTACCAGCTCCTTGTAAAGCGATGGCAGCCCAACTCGCTACCTTCCCAGAACACTAACATTTTTCTTTGCATACCCCAGGAAGGGAAGTTTGCTACAAAAGGCTTGGCTGCTTTACAGATAGCCCCCCTTGGTCTGGAATCCCAGGGAGACAACTGGCAGGCTTGCCTAGCTCTCCAGAAGATGTGAACACCAAATTCCTTCTTTACACTAGAGACAACATCATAAAATACCAAGTAAGAAACTGCTTTGTTTTTAAACACTGATAGTAGTATATAACACATTCAACAAATTATACAAAGAGTTTCTTTTCTCTTGTATTTTTGCTCACAAATCCCCAGGAGAACCCCCAGTTTTATGTTACACACAGACAGTCCATTATAATTTTCTTCCATCTTTTGTCTTTTTCCTCATTTCAGCTCTCTGATGAGCTGGGTAAGTTTACAATATGTTAATCACAGGCTTCTAACACAAGTCACCTGGGATATTTTGTATATGTTTTATACACTTCTCTACAGTAAGCTAAATTCATTTTCAGGCTAGCATTAGAAAGCCAGAGGTAGGGAACACAGTAGAAAAAGAAAGCTCAGTCTTGGCTCCTGTATATCTCCAGATTATGAACATGTTTCAGGCCCATACACACAACTCAGGAATGTGATTCATACACATTATTCAGTCCTCTGAACTGCATACAATCAGTCTCAGAGCCTCTGTTTATGTGGTGGCCAATGCTGAGCCCTAAGAGCAGGTAGATAGCTGAGAGTGAAGAACAGAAGAGAAAGAATCTGTGGTTCAACACAGAGAGGAAGGAAAACAGGATGGAAAATTAATGGAAAACTTAGAAAGGAAAACAGGAGGCTAAAGAAAAGATGAAGGAGAGAATGAAATCATATGTGGAAAAAGAAAGAAATAACCAAAATGAAGCATGGATGGAGAAAGAAAATAAACAAATATTAAACATTTTTTGGAAGACGGGGACTGAAAGAAGATGGAGACTAAAAAACTAAAGAAAAAGACCATTACATATAGCATGGAGAGAGCTTGGAAGTTCCTCTTACAGAGAGCCGATCCAGGTTATCCCTCACGAAGACACATCAGGTAGAGAGGTGCAGAGACAGCACTGTACAAAAATGTGCAGTGGGATGGAGCAGTCACATCCTTGTTGGTTTGTTCTTTGGTTGATTTTAGGATTTTGGTTTGGTTTTTGTTGTTTTTTTGTTTGTTTTTTTTTGTTGTTGTTGTTGTTTTTTACACAGAAAATTTCTGCTACAAATCCATCGACTATCAAAGCTTCAAATTTTCGACTGCACAGGAAAACTTGCTTCCTTATACATGGCCACCTTGTTGGAGCAGACATCCTCTGGATAACAAATATATGCAGGGTATAGTAAGACTATTAAGAGTTTACTTGAAAGTGCCAATATCCACATCCCCCATTAACTGACTTAAATTTCCCACCTCTGTTCTCTTGTTGATTCAGGGAATAAACGAGGGGAAAAATCCCTGAGAATGAAACTCAGTTTGATATGACCACCTTCTTGTTCCTAATTATAATTTTAGCACACTTCAGCCTTCTGCTAAGTGCCCTTTTGCTGCATTCACCTCCACAGGGAAAGCTAAAATTAATTTATTTTTCAATTCCTTGCCAATAATAAAGGGGAGAAAAAAGTAACTTTTCTCACCTCAGCCAAAGGCTGATTTCAGTTTGAGCAAGGCGTTTTATCTAATAGAAACGAAATGTTTTGTTCAGCAGATTGGTTTCATTTCATTTAGGCACATTTCAAAAATGAAATTTTTTCAGAATGAAAAATCAGAATGTTCCATTGCCAGAAGTATATAAAGAGGATATTTTGGTGAGAATGTGTGAACTTCGGGGCCGAACAATTCAAGCACACGCACACAAATCTGTGAATCCTTTTAGATGGTCCAAGCATGCAAATTTTGAAGAATAAAGTTTAAGATAAGATAAAAAAGAAGTCATACTATCCTTTTTTTTCTAACTGGGGTTCTGTCATTAGTGGAAGTTGATACCCTAAAGCCAAAACCAGAACCTAAGCAGTGTTCTGTGTGTTTTTACAGTGTTCACATCACTGTCTCCACTCTGCCTCCTTGTGTCGATTCTTCAGTACTAGTAGGAATTAATGCACTAAAGTTGCGTCTTTACCAGTCACTTAAGGAGACAAAACGAATTCCCAGCTATAGGAAAACAAAAGACTGTTTGTACATTCCCTGCTACTATTCTAATTAATGCCCATTTCCTTTTGTTCTCCTGTTGTCATGTTTTCCACCAGCTCATGTTTCACACCGAAGACGTGAACTGCATTTTGATTGATTGGAGACGTGGGTCTAGTGGTTTGTACACCGACGCCGTAAACAATGTCCGTATTGTGGGGGCTGAGCTGGCGTATCTGGTGAACCTTCTTGAGGTAAAAGTATCTATGGAATGCAAATGCTGGCCCATAATCTGTACAGTAAAGGCTACATTCAGGGTGGCACATTCAGGTTTTCTGCAATGGAGTCAGGAAGTACCGAGGTACTCAATAACACAGCTGAAAAAGTAATAAAAAGTCTCTAATTCTGCACAAATGGAAATACTTTAGTGTCAGACCACAGATAAGCACGTCCCTAAAGCCTTACAGGCCACAGTTTCTGTAAGTTTGGTTATGATGGGCTTTTTACTGGATAAAACATCAGATTAGAGACTGTCTAGAAAAATCAGCAGGGTGAAGAGGAGTAGCAGGTCAATGTGGTTAAAACATCCCTCTATGAGTCACACACACTGCTCCTGTGAGAACTGGATGGCAGGACAGAGAAGTGACTCTCCTGCAGTCACCACTCTCACCTTCCCATGCAGAAGCTTGGCTGAACCTGGCACACCAGCAGTGTTCCTGGCATGGTTCTCCCTGTCCTGAAGGATCTGTGTGGTGGAGCACCTCCATAGCAGGACAGCCACTGAATTCACGGAGAGGGTATGCTACACTGAAAAATCCTCCATCAGAAACCACTACCCCAACCAGTCAGTTTCAGGGGTGAGGCATGGGGTCATTCTCCTTTTGGATAAACAGCTAGGGCAAATGTATGGGAACTGAGTGTAGAAATTCCCTTTTCCATTGTAAGGGTCAATTCCTGACAGAGGTTACTCCTTTTCAGAGGTGTGATATAAAAGGGAATGGGATGAGTCGGGAGCTGCTTCTCTTTTAGTACAGATCCCACCATCCTCAACAGTAACTTCCCACTCAAGACACTCTCCTCCATTGTCCAGGACTGCCCTGACACAGCATGGGACTACGGTCCAGTGACACAGGCTTCCCTCCCTGGCTTGACACATTTATTTTCACCTTTCCATGTATCTTCACAGAAAGATTATGGCTACTCTCCTGCCAACATTCATTTCATCGGCCACAGTCTTGGAGCACATGTCGCAGGGGAGGCAGGAAGGAGGAAACCTGGCATTGGAAGAATAACAGGTACTGAGGCTATTTCAACTGACACTGCATTTTCATGCAACTTCAGAGAGCTGAAGAATCACTGATGTCTTATAAACATACAGTACTGATCACAATATGCTGATTTGTCCTAGTTGACAGCAGACAGCTAACATGATGGCACAAAAATGAAGCCGTGTCCTATCACATGCCATGCATTTCACATGTCAACGTTCACAGCCCCGAGAACAGCTCGACTGCAATAGATCAGAAAGGCTTAACTGTCCCAACTGTGGCTAAATGGAGGTAACTTTTCACAGATCACAAGTCCCAGGGAGCAGTCAGTTATGATTTTTAACCATATAGAAGAACAGGAACAAAATACTGCATTACATATGGAATAACAGACTTGCACAACATCAGCGACACGTCACATTTGGTTTTAAAAGCCCACTCTAAACACGACTTTTCAGCAGTTCAAAAGACTGAAAATCTGAAGTGAAAAACTGAAAACCCTAGATCTAGTATGTCAGGATGAGACAGTAAGTAGCCATGGACACCCTGAAAAGGAAGCAAGCTCTTAGTCTTACAGCTACACAGAAAGATGCAGCACACGACACACTCACATATCACCATTTTTAAAGGCTCACTATTTTCTGCTTTCTCCTCCAGTCAGTTCTTTTCTGTGCATAGACATTGATTTTACTAAGCCATATAACTTAGTAATAAGCTATAAACGATCATATAAACAAGGAAAATAGAATCTGATTTTTGACCAAATAAAAATTTTTAGACAAGCCTACATGCTCAAGATTTCATGTCTTTCACTACCAATTAAAAAACCACCAAACCTCTTCTTATAACTTTGTTCCTCAAAAGTAAGCCAAGCACCCGTCAGGCTTTTTCTGCACTGCAACACCTCTAGCAACTGTCCTATTAATTCCTGCTTGTTTTGCTGGCTGTCATGGAGCACAAAATGGATTTTTATATGTAGAGTAACTGTCAAAATGTAGTGACATGCAGTGAACACAGACTGTGTGTGATGACACACACATAGTACTATCTACTCAATCAGACATGTCTCTGTTTTATTAGGTTTGGATCCAGCTGGGCCCCTTTTTCAGTATACTCCCACCATGGTTAGGCTGGATCCTTCAGATGCAAAATTTGTTGATATAATTCATACTCATGCTGGTCATCTGTTCTTTGACTTTGGTAAGTTTTTTTGCTCAAAGGCTGACATCGACACAAAGCTGGCCATGGCATACCTGAGGGTGATCAGCTCCAACTCATTCTGCATTTCAGCTCCAGGGATTCTTCAGACTTGTGGCCACCTGGATTTTTACCCAAATGGTGGGAAGAAGATGCCAGGGTGCAAGCAACTTCGAGTACCTCCTGCAACTCGGAATATCAATGACCTTATGAGAGGTAAATATATTTTTAAGAAGTAATACCTCATTATAAGCTACAGATAGAAATAAAGGTTAGACCTTTTGAATGCATATACTATTTATATAGCTTAAATTTGGCATAGGGAGAGAATGCTCAAAAACAGAAGATTTAAAGCTGCCTGTGAAATATCCTCCAATTTTCTTATATACTAAACCAAGGAGGATTCTAGATGGAACCTTCAGTTAAAGCATGCAGACTTGTTCATCACAATCTGTTACAAGAGCCTGCCACTGTGATGACTGACTAACCTCAGTGGGAATTCCGCACATGAAGGACCAGTAAAATCTCATTCAAGGATAACCCCAAAAAATTAGTATTTTAAAATCTGAGCTTCCCTTCTCCCTAGAAAGACATCAGTCCCAATATTACTGGGGCCAGACATACTCATCCATGCCATTAACAGTTTTAGTGTCTTCAAAGGGAACAGCACAAGGCTAAAAATACAGAAGATGATAAAACAATGGCTGCATTGATAGTTCATGTTCTTCAAAGAAAGCTGGGCAATTAATCAGAATTACCCTGGGATCCATCACACACATCCCCAAAATCCTGCCTTCTGGTCCTAACCTACAAAAATTAAGAATATCTGTTATTCACAGCTAAATGTTTCAAAGTCCCTACTGCTAATTAAGAAATTTGCTTTCAAAAATGCTCAGCCTTAGAACTGGTTGGAGAACTTTGTAACAAAGAAGACTGAAAGCTGGCTGTGCACAAAGTCACTGGGAACCAAAACGCTTTCCAATTGGACTGCAAGAGAATATCTGCCTTTTCAGCAAAAAGAAACAAACAAACAAAACCCAAAAACACAAACCTAAATATTTTCCACAGATATTTCACAAGGCTGTTTGCAATGTTTTGTGGTGAGGGAGAAGCACAGCTCAACTCAGCACAAATGGATGGAGTTGGTTGTTCCCGCAACTCCCAAAATTAGAAACAACCTTAGCTCTTGCCTCTTGGTTAAACCTTACTTTGTGCATATGTCTTCTGTTTGATAATATTTACATTTGTATAGTGCTTTTATATATTACTGGCCTTAGAAATGCTATTTAGTAACTTCTTTCTACAGCTTTTGTTGTGGTAGGAGTATTATGTTCCCATTGTATAGATGTTAAGTGAATTTAGCACTAGCACAAAATAACAGCTTAAGTTTTTGTAGTTAAAAGCACAGACTCTTCTGAATTAGTTTTCAAGAAGAAACCATAAAGAAAAGATAATCAGAAAGCCTTGATGATCCAGATTATTTTCAGAAAAACAGACAAAAACAATTTTCAGAGGTTTTGGTGTGATTTTTTTCTTCCCTTATGTAAAGAACAACGTGTGTCAACTGGTCAATACCAACTGCTCTGTCTTTAAGATGCACAGATACTGACAGTAGGTGAAATTTGGATTTCACTATAAACTCTGCCACTTTTAAATTACTTAGTGCCTCCAAGACTTCACCCTGTGATTAGGTAGGCCCACACACGCTGAAGCAGAGTAGAGTTTATTTTTATACAACCGAACTTCAGTATATTGTGCTTTGATAAAGGAGAGTCTTCAGAGCCAATGAAGACAATACTTGTTACAAGGTACCTGTAAATATAACCCAAATTGCACTTTCTTCTTTCCTGCACTGACTGCTTATAAATTTCATTCTGATGGGAAAATTCACTTGTTTCTAATAATTCTGACAAAGTCAAGGACACGCTGCCAAACATCTTGCTTTTCAGAGCATTTCACAGAATCACCACTGTCAAATGACTGCAGATTTTCTAGAGCTTAAAAACACTGAAAGCCACTGAAGTTAAAATAATTACAATTACCTTTAATTCTAGAAATGAGTGGAAACTGTGGTTTTACAAAATACCATGTTGTGATAATGGTAAGCAAATGAAAATTACTTCGTAGTAACTACTATCTGCTTTACAAGCTCTGTAGCTATGAATTATTCCAGTCTTTGAAATATCAAAGGGAAATTCTCCTAAGACCTCCACTATTCTCATGCTGAAGTAAAAACATGTAAGTACCCATGGTTGGACAGGTGGCTGCATGACCTCCACCTTGAAGCATCTCCACTTCTGTAAATTTTGTCATGAGCACAGCGACACAGATTAGAACCTAGATCTTCCCCATCAAGAAATATATGTAGCCATAAATACATATACTACTATAGAATCAATTAGGTCACACTTTAAGCATCTTCTAATTATTACTTCTTTTTAATTTGAGACTTAAGATTTAATGTGATTTCAGATTGAATTAAATTTGTACGTGCAAATGCTTTCAAAGAAAAAAGACCCACAAATGTTGCTGTCTTGACACGGGCCTTATGTTAATGTATAGCTTTAATTGTTTTTTACTTGGGCTTTTTCCCAGGATATAGAGGTTTTGGATGCGGACATAAAAGAAGTCTCCGGTATTATGCTGAGAGTATTATCACTCCTGATGGATTTGTTGGGTATCAGTGTGAAACATACAGAGATTTTGTCTTAGTAAGTCCCAAGTACATATTTATCTGAGGGGTTCTAGCCCTGCCCTTCTTCTCTTAATAATTTTTGGGAAAACTTCTACATTCTGGACCATGGGATATGGGGGGGCTTTGCAGACTCACTGACTACGCTCATGCAGACAATACCCAAAAAACAGGCAAAATGTAAAAGCAGCAAATCAAAAAAAAAGAGAAAAAAAATCCAGAAGAAAATAGGGCAGTAAATACAAACATCAAACCCACCAAAACCAGCTGCAAAGAGCTGAGTGAGAGGGCAATGAGAGGCAGGGGCAGGGTTCACCTTGCATAGGTCAACATTAAGAGACATTGATTGAAGGAAGTCCATTTAAACCTGGTGGAATGCATCATCAAGAGGAGATCCTCTATATATCAGAAATGTTTTAACCTCTGTATAAACTCTACATATCCTAATTCCGTAAATTTTAAGAAGTGGGATTAAAACAGATAACATCTTTTAACACACATTGTTATTTTCCTCCAGGGAGACTGCTTCCCATGTCCAAAGGAAGGATGCCCACTGATGGGTCATTATGCTGATAAGTTTTTACATAAAACTGAAAAAGAACAGCAAAGGATTTATTTAAACACAGGACCCTCCACTCCATATGCTCGTAAGTGCTCATTTTGAGTGGTGAATTCTAAAGTGGTAATGAATTATGTGTGAGCAAATGGTGTACACTTCTACAGGGAGCTGCTATAGTTAATGAGCATTACTCAGTACAAAGCCTAGAATTTCAGGTGTGTTGGGAACATGCAATACCAGCAGTACCTGGGAAAGGCTGAGATAAACATAGAAACATCATCCGATTCTGACTTCTGAGTTAGGAACCCTATTAAAATTTTGTTAATTAGATGATGGCTTCAAAAATTCTATAAAGCTGAAGGTGGAAGGAATGTTATGCTGAAAGCGTGACATTTCAAATCAATATGTTACATTGATTTTATTGACAGAAGTTTCAGAACTGGATCTTTTGGGGATATTTTTGCAAAACTCATCAAGCCAAAAGTGGCAGGGAGTAACACATATTATAGTTTTAATTTTGATTAATGTAGAAGCCGCCACAGAACTAGGAAACAAGAAAATTCATAAATAAATTGTAATTGCAGTCCATCACAGGTGGTGAATTGCAAGGGCAATAACTGAGAGAAGATCTTTGAGGTCCTTAATTCACTAGGCAATAAAATATGAAAGCAAAATTAAGAACAAAAAGAATAAACTTATACCTCCATAAGAACAAAAAATAAAGAAATTAATTTGAGTATAGATAAACTAGCCATTTCTCAGATCTGCATGAATACATTAATCTCAACATTTACAGACCATGGAGTTTATAAAAATTATAGCCTGAAACCAAACATAATTTTATGTAGTAGATGAAGAGATTCTCCTTGAAATAGCCCGATTTTACATATATATATAAAATAGCCCAGTACAAAAAATTCCTAAACCTGGTTTCTTGAAATCAATATGTGCTATTGCATCCAAGGCCCTCCTTCTGCCTTAGAAATACATAGGGCCTGAGAGGAGCTCCTGACCACTGTTGGGCTGCCCACAGTATAAGAAAATATGGGGTATTAGAAAAACCCTAAACACTCTGCACATCAGGATTATCCTGGGAAAGCTGCCAATTTTGTTTAATGTATCTTTAACACCACAGCAGTTCAGTGGAACTCACTTCATAGTTGAGAACTGACATCCTGCCCATGAGACCCCACAAACTGCTTATTTTGAAATTTCTAAGAAAATCTCAAATTGTAAGAAGCTACAGAATTGAAAATGAGGCCAAATGGAAAAGCAAGGTACAATAATGGCCATAGCAGATTAAATACTCAGCATATTCAGTAGGTCAGCAAAGATTGGATTTGCAATTTAGACCACTGTCGAGGAAGTTAGTACTACCAGAATCACACTAAACTAACATCTGCCTTAATAAAGAGTGACAGTTTGTTTGCTTCCAAGCACTTTTGTGTAATCTTTTCCTCTTCCTGAAAGACGCTAAAACACATGAGAAGCTTTACCATTAGGGAAGAAATCTCTTTGCAGCCATAAATTATTTCATTTTGCTTTCAAAGGCTGGCGAAAAGAAATACGTGTCAGAGTATCTGCAACAGAAACCATGAAGGGAAATATAGATATAGCCTTGACCGGAACTAATGGGATCAGCAAGAAATATACAATTGACAAGTAAGTTTAACATGACTGCGGAAAAAACGGCTCTATCATTGTATATTGAATTTATACACAGCTATTTTTACATGCCTCATCTTCTTCTATGCGATCTGTGATTTACAATGGTAATAAAAGTAGCTGATGAGCTGATAAATTCCTCATTCTACAGAATATGGTCAGAATCTGCTTGCAGCTCTCTCCTGCTCTCTATTTTATTTTATTTTCTGAGGTTGGTGGTTAGAGTATCAAAGTGGGCAAGAGCAAAGTGCTCTGCTGGACTCGAATGTCATTTGGTGATCTTATCTGGGAAGACAAAGAGCTGCATGATGTGCAGTCACTTAATGATTCCCTCCTTTAGGGAATATGTGAGTAAGAAAACTACAGCTCAGTTATAAACTGTGTTGAAGTTTAGGATTCCCGTCCACGCAGCTTGGCTTTTTCCAGTAAACGTGAATTTAAATCTGATAAATTGATCCTTATCAAGAACACAGTTTAAATATTGCAAGACCAGCCTCATCTGTGTTTGAACATAGCCCTGTTACTGGTCTGTAGCAGGGGTACCTTTGGTTGCAAATACACTATTGCCACAATACACCTACAGGTAATTTCTGTGTTAATGTCACACTATAATGTGTGCTGTAATAAGTCCTGTGCATTCCCCAAGGAGCTAAAATTTTACCTAACTTACCTATGGATTTTTCCCAAGAAATACCAAATTAATAAAAAGCCAAAGTACCAAATGTAATAATATTTAAAGCTTCAACTCTCATAGCATCCCACAATTCATCTCCCTTTCTGCCTAAAGTGTAGCTTTCCCTCTTCCCCTTCTCATTTGTAGAGAACACAGAGCATCACTTCTGGGCTCTTCTTTTGACAGGGGCACTTTCAAACCAGGCAACACATACTTGAACTATATTGATACAGAAGTTTCTGGGAATCTTTCAAAAGTTGAGTTTCTCTGGAAAAACCATCTAGGTCATGCAGATGGATGCATGGGAGCTGAAGAAGTCAGAATAATATCTGGGGAAAATGGAAACGTGTGAGTACATAATCTAATGGGACTTCATGGAGCTGGGGGTGGGGTAGGTGGGGAACAACACACACCCCAAAAAAAAAAATATCTGAAAAAAGGAAAAAATACACAAAACGTCTTTACACAGTAAAGACCAATGCACAGTCCAATGCAGCGCTACAGGCTTGGAAAAGAGTGGCTGGAAAGATGCCTGGCAGAAAAGGACCTGGTGGTCTTGGCCATCTGCCAGCTGAATATGAGCCAGCAGTTTGCCCAGGTGGCCAAGAAGGTCAATGGCATCCTTGTCTGTATTAGGAGCAGTGTGGCCAGCAGGACCAGGGAAGGGCAGCAGTACACTTGTCTCAACAGGGCACTTTAGGCTGATCCCAACATGACCGCAAAGGCCAAGTACCCACAGGAATCTGCAGTACTTTACACTTCTGGATCACACCTCTCCAGCTAGCTTTAACCAAAACAAATCCAGCTGATGTGTCCCAACACCACTCTGACATGTAAACCCAAGTGTTGTAAGTGGGGAAAACAGAGTGAGAGATTCCCTTCAAAACTGCAGTCCTGGTCCAAATTAAGACAGTAATGGAATCTGAGCATAAAGGAAATATGTCTTAAAATGTAATAATTAGTCACTAACTAGTAATTCTCTAAAAAAATAATTTGATAACACACATTTTATGTTCCCAGTTTATGAGAACTCATTCTTTGGGCTAACATGAAACAAAAATAAGATTTATATTTCTTATCTTGGTCTGCTGCTAAAAAAATATCCCATTGCGCTGAAATGTATTTCTTTAAACTCTCCCTCCCTCTCCAGGTCTATGTTCTGTGGCTGTGGAACCGTGCGGCCAAGCACGTGGCAAGCCCTGACGCTTTGCTGAAGCTCAGTGAGAAATGCCGTGGCTGCCCACTGTGGCAACCCTCACCATCTGGAAGAGCACACACTTCACCAGCTAGCAGAAAAATATTCACAAGGCTCCCTCAACAGACTGTGAAAAACTTGCCCAGTCCACCACAAAAGCTCTGTTTCCAAACTACTGTTGTCAGCTTTTATCCATAAAGGGAAGTTACACTTTTGAGTTCCAGTTACAGTGATCACTGACATGCACTTCTCTAGTAATGCTCACCTGCAGCATGATTATATTTCAAAGTCAAGGGGGGAAATAATAAAATAGGAAAAAGAAGCCTTACTCAATTCACCTTTGAAATACACTTAATTATCTTAGGAGAATCATCCAAAAAGAAAAAAAGAAAAAAAAAAGAAAAAAGAAGAAAAAAATATTTAAAAAAGGAGGAAGAAAGGAGAAAAAAAAAAGAAAAAAAAGGGGGAGGGCAAAAGACAAAAAAGGAACATAGACAATGAAATCCTTTGCAGCACCTTCTCACTTGTTCAGCAAAAGGACGCTTCCACTCTTTCAGAAGTATCTGATTGCTTCTATGTCAGAAATCTGTGAAATAATTTTAAAACCAATCAGAATCTGAATGGTGTGTTATTCGGTGTCCTTGCTTCCTGAAGAAACCATTTAAACAACATTTTAGCAGCACATCCAATAGAAAGCTTAGGAGCTGGGACTGTACTAAGATGTACAGTAGACTTTGAGAAACTCTACCACTGAAGTTCTGTTTCAAGACAAGCTATGCACAAGAATCCTTTCAGTTTTCACTTGCCCACTGTGGTCTAAGACACACAGCTAATTTTTAAATCTAATGTGAGCTTTATCATTTGGGTGCAGAAATCCTGTGTGTGAAACATGTTGGGCAATGCTGATCTATCCTATCCTAACAACTCGCTATTCCAGTGAGGTTTACCAGAAGGTGTCAGTGAGATGGGTTACGCAAGGCTGAACGTGAGTGATGAACAGGTGTGTTTCAAATTATGCAGCAATAATTTTGAGATGTCAGAATCTAGTCACCTCCTGTGAAGTTTGCCAGAGGAGCTCACTTAGAAGGTTTTCAGCCAAGTTGACAAATCAGATGTCTACCTTTCCAGACTCACTGGTCTGGTATCCTTACCATCTCCACCCATGCAGAATAGGATCCAGAAGCCACCTCATCCTCCTCTACCTCTTAGGGAAACTCCTTAGGCAAGACCCCCTTCTTGTGCAAGTAGGGACTCTCCTCTCCGTGCTCCCCTGAAGAATAACCAAACAACCCCCCAGGTACTTCTACACAGTTGGGAAATATCTGCAGCTAGTAATCACGCCATCTAATATCCTTCAGAAATCAGGCATGGCTTTCTGCCCCAGAGTTGCACAAATAAAGGAGACTCAAGGAGGGGAAAAGAAGAGTAAAGAACTGAAACAAAAGAAATGTAAATATTTTCCTCAGGGTCACAAAAAAGTAATCCACCCCCTGGCCCTGCTGCACACATGATATGATTTAATGACAAGAGGCCTCAATGTGTGCAGTGCAGTGCAGGCCATCGCTTCTCGTAAGAAGGAAGCCATGTCCTGTTGAACTCAAGACTTTTACAAAGCCTGTCTTCTCCTACCTCTGTATTTGGCTGTGCCACTTCTGAAATACTAGCAATTTGAAGCTTTTATGAAAAATAAATCATATTCTTACTTACAAAACCACAAGCTTTCATTTTGTTTAATTATAAGCTATTGATTTCAACAGTGTTCTGTGAAAACATGACAGCTCATATGGGCTGATGACTTCTGCTATAAATATGGTCCAGCTGATTAAACCACTTAAAAATATACATTTTTTTCACCCACTCAGTTCAGCTAAAAATAAAATATTGCATTAATTTCTTCCCCTTGCTTTTTTGTCAGATATTATTTCTTGAGTTGATTCTTTGGCATCATAAACATCAACACTATACTTCTTTGCTAGTACATCTATAGACAGAGCAAGAGATTTATTTTTATAAGCTAAATGTGAAACAAAACCCCACTGACAGCATCTGAGCAAGTAGCCTTCCTCCTGTTTCTTTCTGTATTTAAAAATTAAAATTGTTACTTGTATGAAACCCTTGGATACTATCACTTCGTATTAATGGAGCCGGTCCAAAAATTGCAAGACAAACTGCCTTTGATAAAGACTAGAACCGGCAATTCTTTCATATATTCACAACAAGGTAAGTGTCCTGGTCCCCGGCACCGGCCGCTCAGATATACCCCAACACCGCCACCACCACCCCCGCCTTCCTGTTGTCGTCCCTCCCCTACCCGGCCAGCTCCCTGCTGCCCCTGGGCCTGGTGCACATGGGATGGAATAGCTGTGCCCTGACAGAGCCAGGGGAGAATCAACCCCATCCCTACTGGAAACCAGGGCAGTAAGCCAGCTTCTTAAAACAATTTAAATTGCATTTTTAAAATGTCAAGTGCGATGCACCATTTAGTATGTTTGGCTGTCATGTTGAAAGGTGGGGGGTTTTTATGTTTGTTTTTTTTTGTTTGTTTGTTTTTTTAAATCAAATGTGCTTTATTTGTGTAGATTTTTTAAGGATATATTATGATTTGCATTCAGTCTTTTACATTATTTAAATATTCTGCACCACTATGAGTGCTTCAGAATTACAATACAAATTTCATTTAATACTCCTTAAGCATTTGCTTACAAAAAAAAAATTATGCCAAAGTAAATTACTAACAAAGCCACTATAAAACATTCAGCTTCGGTCCCTTTGCTCTCTCATGACACTTTTGTCAATGGGGTAAGGTAAAACAAACACACTGACAAACCAATCTCTTAAACCTTTCATAGAGGAATGGAACAGCAATAATAAGTAATCCAAAGCAATAACTTTCTGCTCCACTTACATCATCTGTATCTACTTTATATGTAACATCAGAAGAATAATTTTAGGAGAAAACATATGCTTCTCATAAAGTGACATATGCAGGTAAGCTAATGAGAAAACAAGGAACCACTTTTGTCAGAGTTCTCCATTAACAGGAATAAAATACTCTATTGCATAGCACAGCACACTCTTCTTTCCAAAAAGCACAGCCTATCTAAGTGTCACTCATAAACACTTGTGATCCTTATGCTTTTGGTTCTGGGCTAATTAATTAATTAAACAGAACTTATTGGTGGAGACCACAACGTTCAGTTTATGTAATTGTCTCTCTTCCCCACTTTTGATCTTATCTATTTTATTTCTGTGACTTTCCAGATTTTTTCATGCTACTATAATATCCTAAAATATATTGATAAAATCCTTGAAAACGAACCACAGATTTTCAGGAATAAGCCTACCAAGTCCTTTTGGTCTTTCATCCGTGTCAGAGATGATGCTTGACTGCCTCCCCAGTGCCTTCATTCTGCCTTTAAGACTATCTCTTTTATGATTATATCATTTCAAAGTCCCATCACTTGCCATCACTTCCCAGCATCTTTCCTCACAGAATCACCATGGGAAACTCCGTAATTTTCTCCAAGTAAAAATACATGAGGCCTTTTTTCTTCTCCAGACAATCTGTATTTTACATGCTCCCACATGATTTCTTATCAGTTTCTGGTTTTCTCTTCAGGCTTCCATTTCCCCCCAAAAAGCTAATTCTTTTCTATATGTTTTCGTTTTGGTAAGCTTTTCTGACTTCTCTCTTTACACTTAATTTAAGTTAGAGTCTTTATCTTTGGCATACCAGAAGTGAGTGAGTGAATAGAGTGGCCTGATGCCTGAGAACACACATCCTGAAGGTACTTCTGGTAGATCTGAGATCTGGTTTTAATTTTTTTCAGCCCACAGTTGTGTCATACGGGTTACCAACCCTCCTGTAAGATCACATCGCCTGGGAGGAAGTCTATTTTCCTAGTTAGCATTCTTGCAGGGGCATCACCTCACTCCCTTCTCTTGCATTTCCCTCCTAGATATTTTGATAGCAAAACTATTTACCTCCAGTTCCCACAATTTCTTCCTTTAGTGCAAATTAGTGATTTTTTCCTACAGCAAGCTCCTGTTCCCAAATGTGTTTCTGTCATATAGAAGGTAAAATAAAAGCTTTGGAAAGTGATTTTGCTGAGATTTCAGTGCAGTCAGGGAATATTTCATGTAACCCCTGGCTCTAACAGTTACATTTGGCAGGTTCCTGGGAGAAGCAAAAATGAAAGTGTTGGAAATGCACAAAGATTTATTGTAGCTATTCTTCCAAAGCCAAAGCTGACTGAGGTTGGAGCTGCCACTGAGAGGGTACACAATTGCTCGCTGAGCTATCAGCAAATCTATCTACACAGACCCTCTACAAAAGTTGTGGCTCTTTTCTTTTGTACTAACTTTGTACTTTCAAATAGTCTCCAAGACACTTTAAGCTATTCAGTTTCCAATCATTAGGAAGCAAAGTTGATAGCGTGCCCGAATCTATTTTTATGGCGCATTTCCAATATAAAACAGAGCCAAGAATTGGTTCTTTATCTTTCACTATCAAAGATCTAAAAACTTCCAGAAAGAACACTCATCATCACCAACCCTCACACAAACAGAGCACGCCTACACCACTGCGCTGCAGAAAAACACAGCCCTCCTCCCAGCTACCGCAAAGTTGGATGGGGCAAGCGTCTTGCGACACCGGAAGCGTAAGCAATACATGAAAATACAGGCTGGCATTGCTGCCCGTCCCCTTTTCGTACCCTAATTTTTCCTTTTTTTTTTTTTTGACACTAGGGAAGCTTGAGACTGAATGTAGGAGATGTCCAGAGCCCTAGATAGCTAGTTTCATTCTGAGCCACTAGTCTGTACCCAGGATGGTTGGAGCCTTTTTATTTGTTGTTGATCTAAACATTCACAAAGATTTGTATTTACCTCTCAGGCCTAAAGTTATTCCCTTTTGTTTCACCTGCTTCTTTCAAGTAAGTGTAATATTCTAGCATTACTAGGAGATTGAGCATTCAGAATAACAGACTTCACCCTCTTCCCCTTAATTCTGCCTGTTACTTGTAGAGAAAGCCTGGCTGTCCCTACCGACTCCACTCTGTCTTCAGTTACTGCCATCATCGGCTCTAAAATTCTCCCCTAGTGTTATTACCTTTAAGTGACACTATGCTGCATAAGTCTCCAGCTCACAAACCCAGAAGTTAACATTAGCTCTGCTTGCTTTGACTGATTTAATTAATAGGTAGCATGTATTATGGAAGGTCATAAATATTTCTCACTTTGAAAATACTCCTTTTGTTGTTGTTGTGCAATTCTAGGAAGGATACATCAAGGTAAATTGGCTTTGTCTCTATTCAATAAAAGATTTGTTCACTTGACTAGAATGAATGCATTGGAGTTAGACAATAGAAATATCAAGAAAGTCTTTTATTCACAGCTCTGCCACTCAGAGACTAAAGGTAAGAGTCTCCAAGAAGGTGAGTGGTCTTTGTCTATATATATCTTAGTAATTCTCTGGGGAACAGAATACACAAAGCTGCTTTCAGATGACCTCCATCCAAGCTAAGAAATTCATTAACCATCTTCAGTCTAAAATTGAAATGAGAGAAAAATGTTGCTTTTACAATTTTATTCAATTATCTTTCTTTGAAAGCCTTAGTAATTTATATATTGGTTCACTTGAAACGCAGTCGCTGAGATTCCTTTGGAGAACATGATTCTCAGTGAGTGTTTTGATCTTCTTTCTCCTACCTATGTGAAGGCCGCTACTATCAGAAGGTGTTTATGTCCTTGATAATTCTTAAGCTGACATTTATAAAACCACCTGGGTGTGTTCACTTGCATATTGTCAGAGGCAACTGCAAAAGCCAGTCTTTTCTTACTGCTCATAATAACCTACTGTTCCTCTTAAGACATACAACCAGACCCAGATAAATAGATCTTTCCTAAAAGAAGGTAAACCTCAAAACCCTACAACATGGGCTAGAAATTCTCTTTAATATTAATTCTGACTTTTCATACTGGTTTATATTAATTTAATCTGCACCACAGCATATTACCTCTGAAATACACACTGAAACTCTGTGTTGAAAATATATATGGTCTCCCTATACTGAGCAGGTTGGCACTTAACATGAAGAGGAGATCAAAAAGCAAACTAAATAAGAAAGTAAACATATTGTTTCCAAATGCAGTTTTCAGCAGTTTGTGTCTATTTGTCCCCAGAGGTACTCTCGCAGGCATGCACTTCTGTTGCATTTTGTACCTGCACTGCTGGGGGAGCTTGGTGGCTCCATTTTAACACTCTCACACAAAGAACTAATCTTCTTGTGCTTCCCACAGCATATTTGAGCATATCCAGTAATCCTGGTCCCCTGAAAAAGAAAAAGCATTTCAAAGGGGTCTGATTTTCAGATGTTCAGCAGTTCAGCAGTTTCTGAAGGTGTTTCATCATTAATAGAGGCACCAGTTTCACTGGCTGCTTTCCATTTAATGTACAAGCCAATACCTTGGCAAACGGGGCACATGATATTCTTTATCGCTTTTCTGTGCCTACATCATCCAAGGAGATACAAGTCTCATAACTGCTGCCAAATTTAAATCCTCCAGTCAATGAACATAGACTAGACTGTATATAATTTATCAGTGTGATCTGTCCTGTCTTTATCTGAAGTTACATACATGTATTCAGTGGAAGCAATAACTAAATATGAAATGCAGTCACTGACTAGCCACTGCTTCCTCCAGATTCCTCTGAGACTTCTTTCTAATAATTATCATCATATATGGCCCTGGCTTGCACCACGTTACTAACAAGAACCAGACCCAGATCCAAACATCCAAACTGCAAGGAATGACAGATAGTCTTGGCTTGGTTTTTTCAGTGTCTAGCAGGCCAAGTGTGCAGCTTAGCATACGGAAAAACATAATTTTGGTGCTATTTCTAAAATTATATCTTCTCTGAAGCAACACACATATCTCAAGACCACAAACTGGCTTCTTATATGAACCATAGATTCAACCCAAGCTACTTCCTGCCCTTAGGCCCTTGAATGACTCCTTGTATAAGGACGACAGTTGCTCTCATACAGTTGCCTGAACAGGCGATTACAGCAGCACCCATCCTGCAGATAACAGTGTAGTGACTTGAGGTCTTGCTCAGGAACTGAAAGACCTGGGTTGTGACATCGTTGTGACTCACCCAACCTCCAGAGCACAGAGGGAACGTTGGACTTACATGACAGACAAGTCACAAAGCCATTACAGAGATTAATGACACAATTATTGCCATCCTATCCTTCTCCTCCTGACACAATTACAAAGGGCTGTGGTTTCTCTGCTGATCGCAATATTGTCAGTAGGTGCCAGTTATACTCAGAGCAAGATAACCAATGAGAAAGCTTGGCACAGAGACACCTAATCTGTGAGTCCCAAATGGCCAAAGAGGACATAGATCGGTCAAAATGGTAGTGGGTAGACAGAGGTTGAGTAACTTCAGCAGAAAAAGCTAGTAAATGCTCAGGCACCTATATTCTCCCTGAGTACTAACACAATTTTTCTTACTCCCCCTTTTAAAACGAAACCATCCCACCCTCTGCAAGAAATTTAGACAGGCTTGATTATGTGAAAGCACATGAGTATTTGCTTGACAGGGCACCTATATCAGATAACAGATACCTGGGGACTTCCAGCAGTCAAATTAAACTCCCATTCTGAACCTCCTCACAGAGGAGCTTATAACAGGAGCTTACGATAACCAGCTAATTCAGGGAAGCATTTCACGTCAACTGTTACGAATAGTACACACAATAAGCCCTCTGAGGGCTGAAATGGCCCCATCTTGCTTTTCTTCAACTTTTTAGAGGTGAAAATTTTGATGAATTAGATATAACGAGGGACAAGAAAAGGCAACATCTGCTATATCCAGCAATAAGGGTATCATTCTTACAAAGGTTCTCACCACCCACACAAAGCCTATAATTAGACAGTGTGGGCAGGTCCGCACCCACCGTTGAGGGACAGATTCCAAGTGAAAAGAGACAGTAGCAACCAGGATTTGACAGGGAGCTGGCTGAACGGAACTTGCAAAGCAGCAACCCTTCCTGTGTTCAGAGTGGTAAGTGGCTGAAAACTTGGTAGGGCTTCTGGTCAAGTGTCCTTACTAACTGCTGGTTGGGACTGGAGGGCTGTAAGGATACCTGCTTAAAAGAAGACACAGGCTGAACGGTATGCTCTGAGTCAACAGGCAAAAAACAAACAGCAGCATCCAGAGGAATCCTGAGGAGACCCTGGCAGCCGCTACAAGGCTTAAAACTTTTCAATTCCAGGAAATCCCAGCAGGAGATGAGAATTTCTGCGATAATGCAATGCAGCTACAAAAACAGGGTGGATTCAGTGGGGCTAATGTGATTTCAGACTGCATACATCCTTATTTTTATAAAGAAAAACCAAAATCACAGTATTCGCACATAGAATTTGGACTGTTTTCTCTATTTTTTTTTTTTTAAGGGAAAATGTATGATAACATGGCAGCTAAAATGAAAAATGATAAATTAGGCTACAAAATCAAGAATTATTAGGATACTGCAAGTTTAAAGGGAAGATGAAAGTGGGGAAGAATTACAGAGCTGTTATGTGAAAGGCTATGGCAAACGAGATGTATTTTGGTAGACTGCCATACACAGAGAAACTTGAACAAGTCAGCAGCAAGGGTTATTCTGCATTTTAGAAATGTCAAAAAAACTGTGTTGGTGTTAGAGCTAATTAAATTTAACAGTAGCTTAATCCTGAAGAGGAACAGTGAAGGTCCTGCTGGAAAGACAGACAAGTGGCCAGATGGTGGCTGCAAGTCAGACGAAGGCTCCCTAGTTGGCAGAAAATTGGCACAGCCACTTTCTGAAAATGAATCATGGTTGTTGTTTTCTTTTTTATGATGCTTGTACCCAGGCTAAACGATCATAATTGTCTCTGTAAATTTAAACATATGGATATAAGTGCAGGGTCATTGTGAGAACCCTATTTAGAAAATAAATTCCGAAGGGGGAAGGCCAAGAACTTGATATGTAATAGGTTTTCTTTACTATGATCTCACAATTTCTTTAATTTACTCACCATTTCTAAGCAATTGACCTAAACACCTTAAAAGCCCGCATTTTACTGCATCCTTCAATGAAGAATAAATATACATACATAACTTTGCATACTTACTAACCTTTTATTGGACCACTTCCCACATGAAATGCCTCAAGAGAAAAATTTGCATCACTATTCTCAGCCATTACTTCAGGTTAATGACCTAGTTCACTGTCTCAGATTCTGTTTGAGAGGTCAGTAGATACTCAAAAAATTCTATTACCCAGACCAGACAACATAGGTGAGCCCTTGGTTACTACTCCATGTAGGGTAGTTTGGAGAAGAAAGTCTACAAACGGTCCTGGACAATTTTGCTCTGTTATGAAACTAATTTTTTTACTGTTGAACTGGTGGGCTTCAGAGCTATATAATTAAGACCAGTTTCCTCATGAAAACTTCACTGTACCTACAAGAAGATGAGCTAGCAGGAAAAGAGACTGGTTAATGCCAAGATGCTCTTTTACAAATCACTACTTGTTTTTATTGAAGAAGCGTCGAAGAGCCTTCATCCAGAAACAGGACCCTGCTCTGGGCTGTTTATGAGGAGGAGCTGGAGACAAAATTAAGTCTTTTCTCAATTATGCCAATGATTCTGCTGTCTAAATTGGTACACCATGTCACCAGCACTTTGTCCAGTACTGTGCACACCAGCTTTTGGTATTGATTAGCTTGGACAAATAATTGTGCCTGAGCTACTGTATGGGGCCAGTGCCTGGAAAAGACAGTATTCTTTGTATACACATAAAGAATGGGATGGACAACCTCTACAAAACAAATGAAAAAAATTATCATATACTTTCAGGTGTTTTCTTGTAGATAAATATATACACGATCCACTTTGTGAGGCCTAAAGATATTATTGTAATATTATTTTTTCCTTAACCATTTTGGGTAACGTTACAATGCTTCAGTGTCCAATTAGCAAGTGTTCTGTAAGTGTCTCAGGCTCAAAGCCATGCAAGAATTTGCTGAGAGAACATGAAATTTAAACTATAACTTCTGTACACAAGGCTTACATGCTGAACTCTGGATGGCTGCTTCTCCTTTGTGCTGCCTTTATACCCTGGTAACTAAGCACTGTGCCAAACTACTGAAAAATTTGAAAGGCTAAAATAAAACACTGGCAGAACTGACAAATATTGTCTTTATAAGGATAGTGCCAGTGCAGGAAATGTAGGAACCATGGCTGGAGTGGTAAGGCAGGAAAAGATGGGGAAAATAATCCCAAAACCACTAAGAATTAAAAAGACTTTGAAAGAAGATAAAGAACTTAAACTTCAGTACTGACGGTAGAAAAATAGACCTGAAAATTGGAAAGATGGCATTAGACTGAAGGGACAGAAGATGTCACATTTAGCCCTGTTGACAGATTAAAAAAACTAGTGCTGCAGATTGTTACCACAGAAGGAGTTGTTCCTGCCCTACCACTGCTTGCTTTGGACATAATGATATTAACAAAGGCTGCTAAGGTGACCCTTTAACTTCCCATTTGGCCTCTTTGAAACACAAACAGAAGAAGTGGAGGACAAGGTCTAGGTCACGCGCCCTCATCCATGCCACATCCAATGCGATAAAATTCCATCTTCCAGCTAGCTGGGTTTTGGGCTGTGACTCCAGCTGGATGGCTATTTCAGGACAACATACCGGACCTCATTTTTTAATTGCTAGTTCTTGTTCCACCACTACTGCTTTGTTTAAGTATCACTGCTCCTCTTCTGGTCTCAGGTTATATCTTTGGGGAACAACCATTTACACTCTGAGCCTTTGTACTCCTAGTCTAAAAAGTCCTCTCTTCTCTTCTTGCTCTGGATTCCCTCTTTTCTGTCCTCATGATTATCCAAGAAGACCTTCCCTCAACCTTCTTCATTTTCTCAATAACCCTCTTGAACTGTGCATGGAGCATCAATGAAACCTCTGTACTCTTTAAACAATAACCCCATCTCTATATTGAATACAATACATATATTTGAAAACACTATTCTCCCAGCCGCCTATGTGGACACACACTAACAAGTTTCTTAGCACTTCAAAAATCAATACTAATACACTAGCCGGACACCAAAGGTCTTTTGAGTCAGTGCTTCCTCAGATATTTATCTCCATTCTGTATGATATGCAGTGTGACAGCATTTACTTTCCCAAACAATAAAAATTACAGGTCATGATTGTTTTTATTTACTAATGCATTAGTCTGCATATGTAAGTATTTTTTCAGTATGAGCTCATGCCCAGCAATAGCCGTCTTGGAAGCTGGCATGCAGTGCAATTCCAGGAACTGATTCCTCTGATACCCTTATCAGCGATGATCCATCATGAGCAGTGAGGAACCACAGGGCCAAAAAATACAGCTTAAGAACACGAGCAAAGCTCGATCATGATGTGATTCAATGGTGCACAGTAGCAGGAACTGTATTTGTCAGTCCAGGAGTTGCCTTCCCATTCTTTGCCGTTATAGCCTGAGATGCAATAATTACTCAATTTTTAATCTATTTAATCCATGCATTTAATTTTTAATCTACTTAACCGTTGTAATAGAGCACACATGTAATTTTATTTTCTTAACCAAATTATCATGTAGCAGAGCAGATCTTACTAAAATCCAAGTACCACGAGACTTAGAATGTTGATCTTAGAAGGGTATCATGTTAGTTGTGTCAAGTAACCGATTTCAACTACACAACTTAAGCTTTTAATGTTTGGTTGTGGTTTTTTTTTCACAATTTTTCTTTCATGACAAAGTATTCTGTGGATCTTTTCGTTATTCCACCTCAGGCTGACACTGGACTGAAACTCTGAAATTCCTCAGGACATTCATCCTGGCTTTTTAACCTGTTGGCACATCAGTTTTCCTTAAATCATGTCTCTGGGATTTTCTTAATAATCAGTAACTTAGTGAAAAAAAATCAAAAGTTATCAAAAAAACCCTATTGATAATGTTTTTATTTCTCAGTTATGAGTTACCAAAGTCCAGTGATTTAAGCATATGTCATTCCAGCAACTGTTCTACAAATCTAGAATTATTATCTGAACAGATTTCAATACCCATTTTTCTGCTGTGAACATCAGCTAGTTTTGGTAAAGGGAGAAAAAGAAAAGTGTAAACATTTCACTTCAGTGTCATCATTGCTTTTTGCTCCATTTTGTCTAGTAATGGACCAAAACCACTGCATCTTTCACGCATGAAACATTCCCTCTTAATTCACATCTTAATTCTATTGGCCACAAACGTTCATGTTTGTATTGGTGCTTTCCTCATGAAATCTGTGCAACTTCTAGTTACTAATATCCAGTTACTAGTATTCCCCTTTTTCATTTCTTGTATTCTTCCAGTTTCTTTCACTGTACCAAGTTGCCTGATGGTTTTTAATCTCTTTTCTATTACTGTTTTTCCAGTGTAACGCTACCCAATCTTCAGTAAGGAAAACCGTGGTCATTTTGCATCCAGTCACTGCTGACCAGGGAAAGAGATAAGAAGAGTCATAAGAGAATGGTGAGTAAAACTCTTAACAGATAAAGAACATATCTTGTTTCAAATTAAAAAAAATAAAATCTATTTATTGCAATGAGGTTTTTAGGTTAAAAATGTAAAAATACTGGTAATTAAAAACTCTGACATGTGGGCTTTCTTCTCTTGAGTAGAGTATATGTGTATGTTTGTGCGCGTGGCTTGAGGATGGTGTGCAGGTAGATGTGTGGGTTGACCGTCATTACACACACTCTCTCATATCTCACAAACCATCCACTAGTGACCATGAATCACAGGTTGAGCAACAGTGTCCAAGATGCCTTGACAGCCTGTTGTGAAGAACAACTACTGCTCCAGCATAGGTTTTATACATTAGGGTGTCAGTCTGTGAATACTTGCAATTATTTATTAATTTTTTTCCCCAAGCTGAATAGCAATTTGGAAATATTTAATGCTCGTTTAGCCTCAGAAGCATGTGTCCTCTGTTCACTGAGTGTAACAACTGCGCTCAGCATTCAGCAACCGCCCTACCAGCAATACTGGCTGGACTGAGGAGACATTCACAAACAAGTCATTCCAGTTCCTCTTGTTCAGGACTAAGCTTTTCAAATGCTCAGTGAAAGAATTTTCCCCCATCAAATTGTATGCTGCCTCAACTCTTGTACAAAGACATAATTTCTTAATCTCTTTGCAATCTTTTTGTCATTAGATTAACGTAGAAAAATATAGAAAATCTACCTACTAAAAAAAATTGTCTCCTACCCAAATTACTTTTCTTAATCACCAAATTAATCAACATCCCATAATTTTTTTTTTCATCTTCCATTACTTACCTAGCTACACCTTCATTTCTGTTTTCTGCCTTCAAAGGAAGAACCTCTGATAGCAAACTACTGATCACTTTTATTAGGCACCAACCTCCCACATTTTCTAAAATGGTTACTCATTAGCCGCCTTTCAGATTTTGGGTCTGAAAAGAAATTACACAATCCTTCCTGCTGTAGCGTTCCTAACATGGACTGTACATCTCCTAGGTATGAGAGCTCTCTGTTAAACACAAACAAATCCCACTGAGCTCTCCAATACATTTGATGAGTCACATCTGTGATTTCCCTGCACTGTCCTCAGGTTGTCATCATGATGATCTGTACTTCTTTACAGATATTCCAGCTCAACAGAGGTGCTCCTTTCGGAAAAGTTTGGATCTCTCTGTTCTTGTCTGTCACCATCTACTTAGAATAGCTCTCAATCCTATTCCCTCCTGTTACTCACTGCTAGACTTCTCCACTTTCCACTCTCCTTGAGCAGCTAGTTTTCTTTTATGTTAAATACAGCAATGGATATATTAGACTTGGGAACAGAACTGTATTTCCAAGGAAATTCTTAAGCTCTGTACTTTGCAGTCCCAGCTCACTGCTTAGATACTCAGACTTGCTTCTCTGCCCTGTCACATGAACAGCAAACTGTTACCACTTCAGAGTCGATGAGAGTGCGCTCAAAGACACACTCTGCACTGACTTATCCCACTTAGCTTGGTTAGGAAACCACACCACTACAGCCAAGTAATGGGACCTTTAAGATCATCAGGTCCAACTGTTAACCTAACATTGCCAAGTCCACCAGGAAACTACATCCCTAAGCATCATGTCTACCTACCTTTTAAATAGCCCCAGGGATGGTGACTCAAACACTTCCCTGAGCAGCCTGTTGCAGTGTTTGACAACCCTTTCAGTTCAGAAATTTTTCCTAATACCCAATCTAAACCACCCGTGGTGCAACTTGAAGACATTTCCTCTTCTCCTATCACCTGTCACCTGGGCAAAGAGACTGACCCCCATCTCACTACACCCTTCTTTCAGGTAGTTGTAGAGAGTGATAAGGTCTCCTCTCAGCTCCTTTTCTCCAGGTCAAACAATCCCAGCTCCCTCAACCACTCCTCACAAGACTTGTGCTCTAGATCCTTCTCCAGCTTCGTTGCCCTCCTCCGGACACTCCAACACCTTAACGTCTTCCTTGTAGCAAGGGGTTCCAGCTATCGAGCACGTAGACTTTGCCAACTTAGAAATATCACTGTCTTTGTTCTACCATATCTCCCACCTATCTCCTCACAGAGGGCAAAAAATCAGGACCTCGTGATCTGATTCACTCCCTCAGCAACCTGCACACAGCATTAGCTGTGCGAGAAACGCAATGAACAGCAAAACTGAGCTGAGGGGAAGGATCACATCTTTCATCCTCCTGGCAACCCTCTTCCTAATGCAGCACAAGATGCTACTGGATGCTTTTGCTGCAAGGGCATGTTGCTAGCTTACGGTCAATTGGTATCCACCAGGACCCTCAGGTCTCTCTGCAAAGCTTCTTTCCAGCTGGTGGGTCCCAGGGTGTACTGACCAGTGTATGAGGTTATTCCTTTTCAGGTGTAGGTCTTCACATTTCTCTTTGTATTAAACTGTTTTTAAAAAGGACAAATAACTCTCAATAAAATGCTTAATCTGTATATTCAATTTGCCTTAGGTGCTTGGAATGTGGATTATTGCACTTTATCTCCTTGGCACACTAGCAGGTGAGACAATTTCTATGAAAACTACCACTAGATGGTGAATTGAGATGAAATACTATTTCAGAGATCATGATGAGTATTTGCCTTTACACTGAAGCAGTAGTAGGATTTGTGTGTTGTGTGTACGACAACATGTATTAATGTGCATAGAATTAAAGCTAAAAGGCTCTGCTCTGTTTAAATGTTGTTATTATTAAGAATACAAGAGACATGAATGTGCTGGAAATTTAGAGAGAAATTCAGTCAGGTCTCCTACTTCTACATCTTTACATGACTGTTGTTGTACAAAAGAACCACTCGGCAACAGGGTGCTTAGCACAACAGGCAATGCTAAAACATAAAAGTTGAGTACGTGTGAACAAGACACACATTTAATCTAGAAAAACATTACTATATTGAAAGAAATAATAATTTCATTCACCATGCAATGTTACTGCATAAATAACCTTCATTCTTATGACCTTTGGAGTGGGAAGCACGCAGGACCTGTCCTAACAAGCATTTCTTACAAGACTTTTTTTAAAAAGACATTGAATTAATCATTTACAAGACTACAAAATGCTGTCAAAACAGTGTCTGGGTCTTTACCTAGTTTATCCTCAAATTACTTAGCTCCCCTTGCGTTACCTGCCTCAGGCAATATCCACTAAGGAAACAGGAATGAATCTCAGTTTCAAAATAAAATCATAAAACACTGAGTTTTCTGCTCTTCAGACTGTTGTAGTCTCAAATACATCATCAAGCATAAAAGAGTCCGATGTAAAAACAATTTTTTTTCTTCTGCTTTAGGTAAAGAAGTTTGCTACCCCAGGATTGGCTGTTTTACAGATGACCCACCCTGGGCTGGGGTACCAGGGAGACTGCTGACAGGTTTGCCCGACTCCCCTGAACATATGAACATCAGCTTCTCTCTCTACACCAGAGAAACAGGAAATAATTCACAGGTGACATTTATTTTTAACATCAAGAACTGACTAAACCTACAAATGTTTGTTAACTTGTTTGCCTGTGATGACTGATGCAGACATTTACACAAGTCAGAATAAGCAGACAGTTTGAAGGTACAGTGTTGAATGTACTTTCGGGTAAAGCACACAAAGGAAATGTGTTGTGAAGGAACTGTAGGACACAACAGCTTTCCTGGCATTTTCTGGGACAAGGGTATGGGTTATGGCAAACCTTTTGCATGAATTTAGGTCTCCGAGGAAGGTTCAAGCCTCAAAATAATAAACATCCTCCTGAGAGGATCCTGTCTTCAGACAGGAGAGCAAGTGCAGGGAAGCTAGCTAGGAATGTNAACAAAAAAAAAAAAAAAAAAAAAAAAAAAAAAAAAAAAAAAAAAAAAAACACAAACCCACCAATTTTATGCAATTTCCAAACCTTGAAATCTGAGGGATTTTGCGTTCTTACTTGTCTCTCTGCACGCAAAAAATCCAGACAGAACTACTTGAAGTGCTTATGCCCTGAAATACTAAGCAGAGCAATGTGAAGGAACCTGTAAAACAAGAACCTGGACCACATCACTTTAATGCTTATGAAATTGCTAAATCCCTCTCAGGCTCCCAAACCAGGTGTCCCCTGAGCTGTACAGGGATGTTTAGGATTCCTCTGCATCACAGACTATGATTCCAGCTCTGCCTTTGCAGACATCATTGCACACAGCAATCCTGGTTGCCACACTTAGAGTCCAACTCAGGCTCTCTATTACAGATAGAACTTCTCATCCTTCATCTTTCATGATCTGCAGAGCAGTGACATGGGAGCACACAAGATAAATTCAGCAACAGGTTACTCAGCACTTCTGTTGATAAAATAAGTCAAAATACACCTTGCACTACTTCCCAGCCACTAAACTTAAATGTTTCTGTGTTCTAGGGCACAGCCCAGACTCCCTGAGCTCACATCACAGACCCTATATTTGTCTGAAAACAATATGGGTAGTCAGATACCATTCTCAGAGAAAAAGGAAAATATATAACTAACCAGCTTGCAGCAATGTGTGAAGATCACCTTCACCTCTATTGCACACTGTTCTTGTATGAAATTCTTTCAGCCTTCCTGGAGCAGCTCATCACAAAAACAGGCACAGAAACATCACTTAACCAGGGAACAGGAAAAAAAGCTGTTGCTTAGATGCAGAGCAGCACACTGAAGCCAAAGGTCAGGTCAGTAAAAGGGCAAGTTGAATCAGGAGATGTGGAGCTGATGGGCTGCTCTCTGGACAAACTCATCCAACTCAGGTCAACAGGCAAGTTGCAATGCTGTGGCCCTTCCAGGTTGCTCCATATTCCACATAATGTTGTTCTTCCTCCATTAAACAAAATAGATAGGAGCAATAGGAACACAACTTCTTTGGAAATTGTAGCGGAACTGAGAAAGTCCCTGAGTTCCGAAAATCACAGACTGTCCATTCAAAGTAGTCCTTTGAGTCCTACAGAAGGGATGGCCCAGATGGCTTTTTTTTTATAAATGCTTGAAAGTATGAAGAGATAAAACTGTTTCTTTTTTTTCCCCCCCCACACAGGTGATCTCAGCGATAAACTCCTCAACTATCCAAAAGTCACATTTTTCCTCACATAGAAATACTTCCTTCATCATTCATGGATTTGGCAGCACTGGAAAAACAGGCTGGGTGGTAGAAATGTGCTTGGTATGAGCAAGTCTCCTCTCATTTCCATCAGCAGTTGTAACTACAACCTGTCAGTATCCTTTCTACCGTTCACCTTCCATCTTTCAATCCATTAGGTAGTAGCAGATAACTTCCAAGAAGTAAACTTCTTGAAAGCCAAAATGTTTCCACTCTGGAAAATGCAGCACAGTCAAAGTTTCTTGGTCATGCCTGAGATGATGCTTCTCTAGGGAGTTTCCATCCCCAGACCCCACAGATCCAAACAAAACAACAAACTAAACACAGATGTCCCCAACCTCTCCAGCGGGGTCAGAACATCAGATCAGACACACCAATTCACTGCTTCTCCCACTAGGAGCAATTGAACCCCTCTGCAGTCAAAAAGCCTTCCTGAGCTGGAAAACTCATTTCAGTCTACAAATACTACTCCAAACCACTTCCACAGAAATGTGGAAGCTACCACAGAACCAGTAGAGCATACTGTGTCAACAACAGTCTTGGCTCTGACAGAGAAGCAATATCTGCTCTCATTTCTGCTTGTTCCACGCTGGTAGGGAAAAAGGACAAGCTAGGAGAAGATTACGTCTGAATACTAAGTTGCAGATCTGCAAAATTGTTTTTGTTCATAAATCTATGAAAACTTTTAGTTTAGAATATTACATTTCCCTTTTTTTAGTTGAAAAGAAACAGCAATTCTGCCTCTCTACACCACAAACTGTGTTTATGGTCCCTACAGGAGAGGAGGGAATCCAGGATTCAAGACACTATAACTTCAAGCTTCTATTTTCCTTGCCATTCGCTTTCAGCTCTTTACCACAGATTATTTTTTGTTTCTATTCCTTGTTCTTTCTTAAACCTTAACTAAGTTTTAGTCAGCTATAGCTGCAGACTGACATATGACTCTTCCAGTGAAAGAATCACTGATCTCTGTAAGACAGTGACCAATGCAATGTCTGCCTTTGCCGAAACAGAAACTTTCAATTCTGCTCCAAACCTTTCCAGTCTGCCAGGCCTTTCTCACTTTTCATGACACTTGGTAAATAAGTTTCCTTTCTATACTATTTCGTTAAACCATCAACATCCCTCAAAGACAGTCACATACTGCACATAGCAGCTTCCATGCAGTTGTGAGCTTTTCCAAATAATTTCAAATAAGTATACAAATCGCTTATAAAGTAAAATCTTTTTATTAGAGTCTTTCAGAATTTACACTTTCTGATTTAGTGGCTTGTTATATTCTGTTTTGTAAGATGCATATGTCAGTGTGGTACAGGCTACAGTGAAGAGTTTTGTTTAGTAAAGAATAAGAAGTTATATTATTATATTATATTTTCATGTTTATTCTGATGTAAGTTGAATCTCCGTTTGTTATTTTGTTTCCTTAAATACTTTGCTCTATGTATTCCCACATCAGCTGTTACTGGAAGTAGAAGACATCAACTGTATCGCTGTGGATTGGAAAGATGGTGCAAAAGGCACCTACGTCAGTGCAGTGAACAACATCCGCGTGGTTGGGGCTGAGGTTGCTTATTTCCTGAAAATCTTACAGGTAAAAGCCACAGCTTTACCACCTACAATTCTTAAGTGGATGTTGTTGGGGTTATGATGCTGCTGCTTTGATTTTGAACCCTGTCCAGTGTGGTCAGCCAATGCTTCGGGAAGAGCTGAACAATGTCAAGATACAGCTAATTGCACCAATTATCAACTCTGTAAGGACTTGTGAAAGCCACAAAAGACGCAAATTAAGCTAATATGGTAGAAAAGAGGTGCCAATTAATTAAAGACCAGTAGGTGGCAACATTTCCATATCGTGATACAGGCAAGAAGGCATTCAATGGGAATGAGGCAGAGTCGCAGAGTTCAGCGATTGCAAGTTTTGCCAGCTTTTCTTCATATGTGTGCTAGGAGTAATTTGTATATCAGTTGAGCATCACTGAAACGAGCAGGAGCTGGCTCACTTGATATAATGCCATATTTGCTGTCTACAGACACGATAAACTGCCCAGTTGCCTTCTGGTTGTGAACTTCATGTTCCTGAAGGCAAACATTCACATTTAAACACCTGGCATGCAACTGCCCAGTTGCAAAGTTTAAGGGTATCAGCATTTCCTGCTGACTTCAGAGAAGCTCATGAATACTTGAAACCGCTGGGGGAAGAAAAAAAAAAAAAAAAAAAAAAAAAAAAAAAAAAAAAAAAAAAAAAAAACACCACACACACACACACAAAAAAAAACCCCACCAGAATCCTGCCTGGGTATGGACTTAATCCTGGCCAGCAGGTGTTTGTCTTACAGTGCTGCAAGAAGAACCTCTGAGCCCAGGGCAAAGTGTCAACTTGGCAAGCACCTGAGTATCAAATGCTTCCTTAAAACCTGCTGGGGTACAAACTACAGCTTCTATCAACAAAACTCATCTCTAGTCTCCCACGTTTTCCTCCATATCTTTCTTTTTTGTGTACCAATCCCAGGTCATTTGAAGATGGGTTTGGTTTTTCCTTTAATATCTCTGTTACTGCACCATTTGCAGACTAGGCCTCTTTCTTCCTTTAAAAACAAACAACAACAACAACAAAAAAACCAAAACAACACAGAAATGATCCTTAAGCTTTCTTTTCTTTTCTCCAGTTTACAAACTTGCATTGCAAATGGAAGTACTGCTGTAAGATGTATTCAGAGGAATCTGCTGTCTAGTAATAAAGGCAGACAGTCTAACACTACAGATTTTATTTTATTTTGATACACACATGACAAAACACAGCCTAGCATAAAAGCCTAATGCAATTGGCAACCAGTCCTTGTTTTCTTTGGTCACTGAAAGCCTCCTTTGAAGAAATGTGACCCTTGCATACAACCTACACACTGATTAGTCTCCATCTTCACCTTCTAAGCATGTGTAATGTCTCAGCAGCGCAGGTGTTGTACAGGTGACACTTAACAATGAGGAGAATAAGCATCACCCCACCTAAGATTGTCAGTGAAAATATTATCCAGCGACGCTATCACATATTCTAAGCCGACATATGGAAAATATTCATATGATAAAAGGGTTCCATAATTGAGTAAATAAATAAAATACAACAACATTTTGATGAAAGATGAAATTAGGCGTTGATTCAAATGAGGAAGAAAGCTCACGTTTTGTCACCGTCAGTAACTGAATATGATAACCACATGCCAACACTACAACAGTGAGCCTATCATCACTAGGCATTTAAAATTCTAGATTAGATCATTTTCTATCAACTCAGTGTAATTTAAACAATAATTAACTCAAGGAACTCACACCCTGCTTGCTAAGCAGGAAGTCAGTCTAGATGTTCCCAAAGGCCCATAATGTAAAATACCTTCTTTGACTGCTACTAAAAGCCTTTGTTCTTGTCTCCCACCACCATCACCTTAATCGTCAGAACAACTTCAGTCACCCCCTTTACAAAATTCATTTAATTGGCCACAGCCTGGGAGCGCACACCGCAGGAGAGGCGGGAAGAAGGATGCAAGGCATCAGGCGGATAACAGGTAAGCTGTTCACCAAGGTGCATAGCACTGAAAGCTAACATAGCATTTTCCTAAAGGAAGGAAACTTGCACCACACTGTAACTCCAGTCTGTAGACTGGAATTAAATTAGTGTTAGTGCTGGAATCACTCTGTGTGAGAGCAGGCAAACCTTATGCTTCTCTGAAACAAGTGTAATTATTATATCTTTTTTCTCTGACTAGGTTAAAACTCTTTAGTGAAAGGACAAACATAATTAATATCTTTGTAACATTACTGTCGTTCACTGGGTTAGATCAAGCCCTACAGAAAGACAAAGCAGCATATCAAGAATCCTCAGTATTTTCTATTTCTATAGCTTTACAGGCCAGTAATAAGCTCACAGATCAAGTGCCTCCTTCACAGTAATATGATGCCATGATGTAGTTTATTAGAAAATATTTCACTTCTTTTGGAATAAGTTTGCAAAAAGGTTCACAAAACCTTCTTTCAGTTTAGCTTAGAATTCACATCATTATTGTTCAACGTGCTTGTGTAATACCGCACATCTGATATTGTAAGTTGGCAAAAAGAGATATTAACATGTGCAACACTTCTCTCTCTTCCTCCCTCAACCAATAAACATGGGTTTTTTCAGGCTTAGACCCTGCTGGGCCCTATTTTGAAGGCACTCCTCCTGAAGTGAGACTGGATCCTTCAGATGCAAATTTTGTTGATGTTATTCACAGTAATGCCGCTCACTTTCCTGCTGTAGGTAAGTGTTCATGTGCAAATAAGTATCTGCAGGGCTGGGCATGTCACCAAGACACTGACATCATCACACGTGTATCTCAGGGCTTGGAATATATAACACCAGTGGCCACCTTGATTTTTACCCAAACGGAGGAAGTGTGATGCCTGGATGTACCGATTTAATTCCAGAGATGAAACAAAGCGATTTTGAAGCTCTCATTGCAGGTAAATACACATTCCCAACATGTAAAATGCCTTATTTTTTCTTCAATCCCGAAACGTGAACTGGTAGGGTTTTTGTCTCCCAAACAAACAGTTATGTTTGGGAGAAAACAGGCAAAAACCAACTTTGTTTCATTATTTATTCATAAGTAAGTAAAGAAAATAAGAAACAAAGGTTGGATCAGAACACTGTATAGGCAGAAGATACGACACGGACTAAAGCTTTGCTTCTGTAATTTGAAATTGGACCTGCACAACACAAAAAGACAGAACAGGGAGGCTGCAAGTCTACACCCCTGACAACTTCAACAGGAGGTTTTCTAGGCTGAGACAGGCCAGTATTGTGACCAAGCCTGTGGCATGACACCACCACCTTCAGTTTCTTGCAGGGGCTCCAAAGAGCATCCAACACTTACAATGCATGAATTAGGCAAAAGCACTCAGTGACTCCAGGGATTGCACATGCCTCACCTCTCCAGCTGATACTTCTGTCTTCACAGGATTTGGAGAGGTTGGCAGAAGGCTGGTGGATTCTCTTTTCTCTATTGAGACTTTCAAAACTGCAGTTCAGATCATCTTGCTGTGACATTTCATATATATATATATATACACATATACATACATGTGTATATACATACATGTGTATATACATACACACACACATACATATATACAGCTGTCTTCATAACAGGGACTTTTAAACCATAGCAGACCAACACATCTCTCTTGAAATCTTAGGAGTAACTGGCACACAGTTTTCTGGGTAAAACACAGACCAAACAGTAACTTCTACTGCAACTAGAAATATGTAAATTCAGATAACAATTTATTACAAGACCATGTGCCTCAGCTGTTTCCACTTTTTTTTTTTTCCAAATGCAACACTTGTACAAGAGGTTATTTCATGGATGCTCATAAACTTTATTCCAACAGACACTACAGTCATTGGGACATGCCATCACTCACGCAGCCATGAGTTTTATTTTAAAAGTATCCTCTATCCCACTGGATTCCTTGGATATCCTGCTAAAACGTACGACTCCTTCAAGGCAGTAAGTATATCAGCTCAGGAGTGAGTGAGCTGTCAGGAAAATAATCTAGGTCCCTGCACTCACAATAGGTCCCTCTATGCACACAGAGCACTTGGATGCTGGTGGCTGTGCTCTCATGGTGTCATTTGGTGGGAGAAAGTGCGGAAAACGAACCCTGAAGCACAGATTATATCACCAAATAGGGGGGGGAAATAAATAAATAAAAAAATGTAACACCTGTGCCATTCTCACCCTAAGCCTTTAAGCAAAGAGCACGTAAGTTAGATGTATCTACCCTACTAATTCCTGGCTGGAAAGAGACATTTGGAGCCTCATTGGCTCTTCTCTAGTTTACATGGGGCACTGACTGGAGTACCTAAATAAGGAACATTATTCATAAGTGCATTTATTTCCCCCCTCCACATTATATTGGAAAGTGGATGTAGAGAAATTACTCTCTCAGTTGAAGGGCAGAACTGGCTGATACTTTGCCCTAGATTGTAGCTGAAAAATATTTGGACTAGGGAGTTTCAGGCCATCATGCACACAGATATTACATCTGCTTATTCCACACGGGCTCTGTATGCATGGCTACAGGAGCTGTCATCTGTCAGGTTTTGGCAGTAGGGTGTGATAACATTGCCTACTATCACAGATGTGTAAGATCATAACAGCATCTTAAGCCTTCATTTTGTCAGAGGTAGGATGAAAAGAAAATACTCCTCATTAACTGGTGCTCTTATTTTCCCTAGGGAGAATGTTTCCCATGCCCCAAGGAGGGATGCCCAATGATGGGGCACTACGCTGACAGATTCCCAGCCAAACTGCAGAGGGTAAACCAAAAGTATTTTTTAAATACAGCAGCAGACCCACCTTTTGCTAGTAAGTGGAGGAGGTTTGTTACAGTTGTTTTTGTTTGAAAAGTGATTACCTTGACAGGACTTGCAGCCACACACTTCTGTTGCTAATGACTGCCAACATCTCCACCAAAAAAACATTGCTGCTGTAGTTATCAAAATTCAAGCTCACTATGCTAACATTAACGAATTCCAGTTAGGAAAAAAAAACAAACCACCAAACTTTCCAGTGTACTAGCATTTTTAGATCTTTCATGTCAATGACAACCAAGTTATATTTTGCTTTTCTTTATGCAGCTTGGAGGCAAAAAGTATTTATCAAGCTGTCCAGTGTAAAGAAAATGAGGGGAGACATAAACCTGGTTTTCCATGGCACAGAGGGGAACACAAAAGAGTATGAAATTACCAGGTAAAATAAATTAATATTTCCCTGTAACATTTAATGTTGCTAACCTTAATCTATACATTTTCCACGTGTTTAAGTAGCACAAACACTTATTCTGTATCATAGACATTCTGCTTACCATCTAATATGAAAAAACGTCAGCATACGTGGGTGCTGGAGGCAGTCCCAGCCTCACCCTTATCTTCCAGTGGTCTCCTGCCACGTAAGCATTTGCAGTGTTCAGTACTGTTTTTAACCCTCTCCCCTTTCAGGGCATAACACCCCAGGGTGCTCATCCAGTGACCTGTGCTGTTGCAGAAAACAGCAAGACTGCAAATTTCTGTTGTAACAAAGGGAAAACCCCAAATCTTATGGAGAACGTGATTTAGTTTAACAACCTATAAACTACATTGCTGTCTCCATTCTATTTGCAGTGGAGATCTCTCTCAAGATGAAGTTTATGCAACATACCTTGATGTTGAAATTGATCCAAGAAATACTAAACAAATTGAATTTCTCTGGAATAAAGCCATTTTTACTCTGCTCTGGGCAAGACTGGGAGCAGAAACAGTCAATATAACTAATGGAGAAGATGGCCGTATGTACGTATATCCCCTTTTTGGGTCTGAAGGGGAGAGCTGCAAGAGCTCTGGGAGACAGAATTGAAAAAGGGTGTTGATCAATTGGACACGTGGTTTGCCATCAACAGCATTAATTTCATTAATGACAAGGACAATATATTGTCCTTTGGACAGAAAAATCAAATGTCTGCATGCAAATCAGCAAATAACTGTCTTGAAAGGAATACAGCAGTTAATTTGGAATGCAAAATTTTGGCATAGCAGAACAATTACAAACCAAGTCTCATTCCCAGGTGCATTACCAAGAGTATTGCATAGAAGATCCAGGGAGTAATTTTTCTAATTGGAATAACTGGGGTAAGACTGTAAGCAGAAGCAGGGTCATTCTCAAGTTTGGAGAGTATTCTTCAGGAAGGATGCACACAGCCTGAAGCTCAGAGAAATAGCAAAAGTAGTTTAGAAAACATGAGCTGTGTAGAACAGATGAAGGAACTGCGTTTCTCAATAAAAAAAAGCCTGGAGATAAGCACAAAAATGTGTGCTTAAGCTGCCTGTGAAGGTTCACAGTCAACTATTCCATGTATCTACTGGGTTTAGGTCAAGGTTTAGCTGATGCATTTTGCAGCAGGGGAAACACAAGATCTCTGAGAGGAGACCTTATCGCTGTCTACAACAACATGAAAGGCTGTAGAGAGGCAGATGGCAGTTGACTCCCAAGTCACAGGTGATAGGACAAGAAGAAATGGCCTCAAGTTGCACCAGGGGAGGTTCAGATTGGATATTAGGAAAAAATTTTTACATAACAAAGGTTATTAAACATTGGAATGGGCTGCCCAAGGAAGTGACTGAGGCATCACCCCCGGAGGTATTTAAAAGATGGACTGACATAGGGCTTAAAGACATGGTTTAGTGATGTTTTTTTAAATCAGAGTTAGATTGAAGGTTGGACTAGGTGATATTAAATGTTCCTTCCAACCTAAACAATTCTTTGATTCTATTGTTCTGCTGGGGTCTAGATAGTAGTCAAAAGAACTCTAGGTTTACCACTGGTCCCCAAGAGAAGGAAATTCGCCCTGTTACAGTTAATATGCAGACCCTAATATTCTGTACAGCAGGCTTTTAGGAAGGCTTGAGTGGGATTGTGGATCAAATAGATGACAGCTGAGAACCTTTTATTTTTCTTTGCAGGCAGGAATAAATCTTGATTTAAGCTGTGTTTTTTTTCCCTCCCAGGTCAACATTCTGTGGTCATGGAACTGTGACATATGGAGTTCCCCAGTTACTTACACCTTGCTAGAGGTCACCAAGCACAACTGTTCTGTATACAGCAGCTGAGCAAACCATCAGTATCATACACAAGAATATTGGTACACAAGGCTATTAAAGCAAAACTCAAACTGCCTGTTCCTTCCTTTAATTTTTATGTTCTACACAAGCACACTTGTCAATGTTTTTCATGTTTGAACCCAATTAATTGTACTCATAACTATAAAAGCAGCTGGAAATCATATATGCTAAAATCCCTTTATAACACTGCACGGTCTTACTGTACTAGTGCCTCAAGAAAAGCAGGTAAGAATTGTTTCCCACCACAAATGCAGAAAGTTTGGCAAACTATCACTCTCAAGACAGCAGGTTAATTCAGCACATGCCTGGGGCTGGGAATAGTCCCAAACATCTCCTTTCCACAGCCTACTCTATTTCTCAAAACTTTCTAACCTCACACAAGAGCACTGCCCTCAGAAGACACCATGGGATAAAGTAGGAAAAGAACAAGACCAAGGTCTTTCTTCAGCGGGTCAGCACAGCCTTTTGTGCACGGCACCTCCAGGAAAAAACAGACAAAGCCAAGCCTCACGTCTTACCCACTTTGGAAGAAACTAAACAGAGAAATCACAGCACCTGGCTACCATTTAATTGCAAACACATAGTTTTGCTGTGACCACTGACAATCCTGGAGAGAAACCCTGACTTTGAATAACTCCAGGAATATAACCTGGAATAGACTCTTTCACATTAAAAAGAACATAATTGCTCTGCAAAACATGGCAGGAGTCAGCCACCCAGATATTTGAGAGACCAAGGCCGTGGGTACTTTTCCAAGTATAAAACCCAAACTCTAAGCTAAAGAACAGGAAGAAAGAGTTAATAATTTATTCACTCACATTTCTCCACATTTGATAAGTGATGTGCAAGCACTTGGGCAGATAAACCTCTAAAAAATAGTAGTAGAAACAATATTAAGAACATATAAAAAGTTTTTAAAAATGTATTTTATTCAGATATTTAAAGAAAGAATAGTCAGTGGTGCATCCTTGACTAAGCGCTAACCAAGACTGTAAGAAATTATGTGTAATTTCTTACACATTAATTAGTGTAAGCATAATTAAACACAAGTCTGAAATTTAGCCAAAAGAGCTCTGCAGTTGCAAGTACTGCGAGTCCACGAGGGACTTGACAGGTAGCAAAGGAAGCATAGACAATGTCAGGAAGCACCACACTGCATCCCAGGAGAGAGCCACAACATCCTGCAGCACGGGAAACCCGGTCCTCTCTTCTCTGCCTGCTTCCTATTTGGGACTATGGAAAAATAGCAAGGCCCTTATTTGTTGCTTACTTTCTTAAAAGCCATCTTTCTTCCTACAACCCTTGACTGTGACACCACAAGGACCAGAAGGACTCCTCCAGCTAAAACGCCACTTCAGTCAGGGAGCACTGAGCTCAAAATCAGTATCAAAGGTGATATTGTAAAAAAGTTAAAAACTTCACTACTATTGACAGAGATAAACTCCACTAGCATGGACGATAGATAACACCTATACACACAGCTGGTGTCCATCTGATCATTCCCAGAGGTGGAGATTAAGGAAGGTCAGATCTGCAAAGATCTGTGACCAGAGTCAAAAAGCAGAGCCAAGTTAAGAATGGTTACAGTTGGAAGGGACCTTAAAGATCATTGAGTTCCAAACCCCCTGCCCTGGGCAGGAACATCTCCCACTACACCAGTCTGCTCAAAGCCCCATCCAGCCTGGTCTTTGTTATGTTTCATTAAGACAAAGTGCGGTTCACTGAAAGAGTAAAGGACAACTAAATAACTGCCTGAACACAGTCATACTAAGCTGACAGACTTTTCTAGGTGAAAAGTTAGCCGAGGGTTTCATTTCTTCTCGAGTCTGCTTACAGCGTTCTCCTAGAGATGAACAGGACCAAGAGGTTCCCAGACTTAGTCCTGTTCAATTGCACAGGCTGTTTTCCACCTTTTAGTTGATGTCTTTACTAGGGCGACCTACTGAGTTCTATACCATCACTACACAAAGCAGCCATGTCACTGTTTCTGGAGAGATTTTGCATGTTCTTGATATATACTTCCAACACGATTGCCCTCAGTTCATCTCTCAGGGGAGAATGGCTCTCTCAAAACTTGGCTTACATGGGTAGCATAGAAAGGATCCAAAGGGGTAGACAACTGTCCTTCCACATCTACTTATTTCAACAAGGAAATGAAAGGGACACCAGGAGAAGGTCAGACTCTTTCATTATGAAAAGACCTACCAGGCCCACTAAGAAGTTCTCCTGAAGGGCTAAGGTCTCACCAAATTAAGCTGATGTCAGGAAATGGGCACAAAAGACCCAAAGGCACAGGAGCCTTCTACATCCAAAGTCACTTGATGCATGGCAAGGGAGGAGACTTAAAAATTACATCATTCTCTGCTAACACCCCAGTAGACCCCCTAAATCCCCAACTACAAAAATAAAAGTAAAAGCTTTCCCAGCCAAGACAACCCTCTAAATGAACTGCCACTCTGATCCACATAATTCTCTTCAGTGTCACTCCTGATGTGTTGCTCCCTGAGAATCACCCTACCTCTGGAGCTCCAATCCTATTTTGGGCTCCAGCACAACAATTCAAGAAATCTATGTCTATAGACTTTGGAGCTTTCGGAGAACCAATCAATAAAGTTCATTTTTTAAGCTTAGCTACAAACTATAATCTGAAATAAATGTTCCTATCTTTTTGGGAATATTTCCAAGGATAAAGCAAACTATAAAAGCACATGCAAAGTTTGCACATTAGTACATGGAGCTTCAAGGTTTCCATCGTAAGTAGTCCAGTCTTTGGGGTTTTTCTTTTACCTCTTTGGGTATACGGTTTCTCCAAACGCAGCAGTATAAAGGGGAACAGTAGCTCCCACAGGCATCCTTATGCCAGTTCTAAAATAGCTACTATACATCCAATCAGAAGCATAGCCTCAACAGGATAAAAATCACTCTGGATTATAGGATATATAGATTTTGGAGCTCCACAGTCTCTAGTGGAGCAAGCAAACATTAAATTGACTCATACGTGTCACACATATGCGGTGGTCATAGATACATGTTACAGAGAAGAGAGACACAGCACCCTTGAGAAAACAGAGGACCAGAAAGCTAAGTGCACTTGCTAATGAAACGGGTGAGCAGATCCTAACTGCTTCTTTTTCTGCTGTTCTAGATGCTTGGAATTTGGATACTTGCACTATTTCTGCTCAATGCAGCAGAAGGTAAGCACATGTGGTCAATATTTATGCTGCTATGTTTTGTGAGATATTATTCTACGCTATGGTACCTTAAACTGGTTGAGGTTATGTGGTTCACTTTCCCTATATAAGAATGGGGAGACAAGTGTATGTGTACTGCTTTTCCTCTTTTTCACTCTGCAAATCCCACCCTGGAAGCATGCAAGAAGTGCTGGCATTTTCTATCTCAGAGCAAAGCTGTTGCTCTATCAAACCTCAGAAGTTATTTGCTGTACTTTTCTTCAGTAACGGACATGGGGAAAAAAGCTGGATACAGGGGAGAGGCAGTCTAATGAGAGTATGTTTTGGTTTCTGTAAGCCATAGGATTTTTCCGGAGAAGAGATACTTTGAGTTATAACTGGTCTGTTCCACTTCTTTGCTCATTTACATATTATTGATCCCATCCACAACAGGTGAAGAAGTTTGCTATGATAGGATTGGATGTTTCTCAGATGACAGACCATGGTCCGGGACTATAGAAAGACCAATCCATAAACTACCCTGGGATCCAAAGAAGATAGACCCTCGCTTCCTCCTGTACACAAGACAAAATCCTGATAGTTTTCAAGTAAGAACTATTGCAATTTAAGTATCAGTAAATCATGCAAAAAGAGTGAATAAATGCAGACTTCAGCTGTGTTCCTAGAAAGTGTTAGAAATGGCCAAATCTCCATGTCCTTCAAGAGACAACCGCTTCCAGTTCCTTGTCAGGGTCTCTGGGGCAGAAGTCTCATCCTCACCCAGCCCTAACAAAGCAGCATGCCCCCATGGTTGCTGCATGGCCACTGAGAAGTACTAGAAAAATGTGCATTTTTAAAGTTATTGGGTAATTTTTTCCCACAGATAAGATGAAAAAAAACAAAACATTAAAAGTAATCTTGGCTGCTCTAAAATATGTGTCAAAGCTTGCTTTGAATGGAGATACAGGCCTTAAGCCACAGTCACATAAACGTTTGCAGATGAGCTGATCAGTGTGGAACTTTTAAATGCCTGTAGAGATAAGCATAGTTCAGGTCTTTGCAATTTTGATAAAATTTTTACAGAAAGCAGATTTGAATGTTTATTAATTTAATATCCACAACAGGAGATCTCAGCAGTCAATCCCTCAACAATTAAGAACTCAAACTTTGATGCAAATCGGAAAACCAGATTTATTGTGCATGGATTTATAGATAATGGAGAAGAAAACTGGCTGTCAGACATGTGCAAGGTATGTACCACTGGGAAATCATGTCCCTGTGAATTCCTTAGTTTGCATTTATAAACGCATTCCTATAAATTGTCTGTTTTCTCCATTTCTAACTAATTTCTCTCATGATACTTTTAGTAATAAGAAGGGGGAAATAGGCCACTCATTTTTAAATTATCAGCAACATCAATATGTAGCTCTGCACCTTGATGAAAAGCATGAGGTAAAATAGATCTAATTCTTCTCTTAAGTCAAGTGAGTGACAACAGGATTTGCCTCAATAAGCATTCTTTTTCTTGATAAAGAAAATCTAAGCCCTGGAGAATGACACTGCTTAGGAACGAGGGTTATTCCAGAAAAAACAGACTTGTAACTGGTTGCATCATCTTTCTCCAGACAACAGACAGGTTTCTAGATGTGGGATGTCCACCACAGAGGTATGGGCTGCTAGAGGGGTGTAGGAGGCTGGGGACACAGGTTGACCATTAACAGAAGCAATAAACCTGTAGAAACACATAGCCAGAAGGGACCTCAAGGGGTTAATTTTGAAGAAAGTTCTCCACCTAGGACTAGCTATGAAGAGCAAATGAAGTAAAGCATTCTGCTTTATTATTTTTTGTGCTAATTCTTCAATTTTTCAAGTTATTTCTTAATCCAATCCCCATATACAATTGTAATTCCACCTTGTGGTCTTCTCAAAGTCTATAAACACCCTTTTGTTGCAGCTGTAACTAATGAAAGCTACTAGTCATACAGTACAGAGCAAAATACCAGTGGATGGCATCTGACGCTTAGGATAAGGATTTTCAACTAACTACTCACACAACTACATTTTTTTATAAATTATATAATCCTATTTTACTTATGAGAACACTATGTTCTCTCCTATGTGGATCTGTTATTTATTCTCCTCCTCATTAAGTAATAATCCTATCTGCACACTTATTTTTACTGCTTCTAACAGTCACAGACACTTGTATTGCCTTTTCTGCCCTTTACCAGTTGTAACTTGCATTCTGTTAGAGAAGTGCTTTTAAACCAAGATGAATCAGGACATGAGCAGCTCTCTTATTTAGTGTTGCATGCAAAGTTCAAATGAAGTTAAAGATTGAAAGTATCAGTATTTATACTGTTTTCCCTTCTGCAAAAAACATGCTATGGGCTCTTGAAATGGTGTTGTGGCCATTATTACAGCACACTGCCTGTTAAGATTTTGGTTCTTAAAATGTTTTCATGGAAATTGATGGAACATATGAGAGTTGAGCTGTAATAAGCAACATGAATCAATTCCAGAAAGTACTGAGGGTTTTTTTCCCCTTTTGTTTTACAAAACAGAAAATGCTCACTGTAGAAGACGTAAACTGCATCTGCGTAGACTGGAAAAAAGGTGCAAGATGTCAGTACACCCAGGCATCAAACAACGTCCGCGTTGTAGGCGCTGAAATAGCTTATTTTGTAAATGTTCTTATGGTAAGAATCTTCTGGTTGTAAAGCTGTAGACATAATGCTGAATTGAAAGAAATACAATTCAGGAACTTCCATGAATATGAGTGTAACTGGCAGAAAACACTTCCTTCTACTTAGTGGTCATTTTAGAAGTTCTGCTTGAAACAGACTTTTTGGGGTTTTTTTAGAAAAGTTTTTTAAAAAGTTTGAGAACTATGGCGTAACAACAGGATTAGCCAATTTAGGAATATGAAGTTCTACAAAACATCCCCATAGCACAGCCAAGCAGTCATTCCTGAGTCAGTAGCCAAATTAGAAGTAATTTCTCATCCACTTTTTACTCTTCCCTGCTGATGATGAAAACAGATGTAGCAATTTTTTATATTTTTTTATATTTCTCAGGAACAATACAGCTACCCTCCAGCTAATGTCCACATAATTGGCCACAGCCTTGGAGCGCATGTGGCCGGTGAGGCTGGCAAGAGGCGGCCAGGGATCGGGAGAATAACTGGTAAGTCAGTCAGCTACGTCCTAGCTTACGCTAAAGACACCACCACATAATGAAATGATGCAGTTCGTTTTCTCTTACTGTTGCATCTGAGTGTGGGCTGTAGTTTAGCCAAGGGTAATTCAGATATGATAGGACTCGACCTCTTTTCACAGTACACCCAGGAGCAGTGCCCAGGTAAGTGTGAGAAAAACATCACCACGATAGTTATTTTGCTCCTATATGTTTAAACACCAAAGCAAAGGCTTCGCAGAGCTAACAGAGACAGAGGTCCCCTGCAATACAGCTGCTGACTTGACACATTAATGGTTGTGACAATCTCTATAGAGTTTGCTCTCTGGTTCTTCTACCAAGCAGTGTCACTGCCCAGATCGGTGCTTGTTTGGAGTAGGATGGGAGCAATGCTGTAACACAACAATATTCTATCATTGCTTCTGAAGACACACCACCAGAACCAGCTTCAGCTGCCATGACTCTCTTTCATAATCATAGAATTGCCTGGGTTAGAAGGGACTTTTCAGATCATCTAATCCAATTATCAACCTAATAATGACAAAAACCATCTCTAACATATCTAAGCTCTGTGACTACTCATCTTTTAAATACCTCCAGGGATAGTGACCCAATCACTTCCCTGAGCAGCCTGTTCCAGTGCTTAATAACCACTGCAGATGCCATTTTGAGTATTTTAAAACATCCCATACTCCACCAGAAAACAACACTGAAAAGAGGTATTATCAGCTAGACCTGTGATCAAGCCACTCCTTTTTCAAAACACAGGTAACTCACCCCGCTGTCTGCGTTCTTTAACAATTTTTTAATATGCTCAGCACTTCCAGAGTTTAAAGCTGTGGGTTTGTTCTCCTTATTCATCACAGAGGCAGTGCCAAAGGCAGTGTGCATTAAGCAAAGGAACCTTTCATACACAAGAAACAATTCTAAATATTATTAACGCAACCCTTTTCAATTGCTACTTTTCCTCAGGGATTTCAGGTTTAGTAAACCTTAGACTATTAGTCTACAAAATTCAGTCTAAATTCAGCAGAACCAAACCTGCTCCCCAGGGACAACAAAAGATGCAAGTATAAGATAGCAGAAATTGTGTTATTTGCAAGACTTTACAAGCTCCCAAAATTGCTGCAACAATTTGGGAAACAACTGATTTCTGTTTTCTGCTGCAATCATAAAAAGCAAAGATCTTCGCATCAAAGCTAGATGCTTTTCCAAAAACTGTTTGGAGCCAAAACTAGGCAGGGTAGTTTCAACAATTCTAGGCACAGGAGGCGCAATCAGTATTAATTTCTGTTTGAGTATGCTCAGACTATGCAGATGAGTTATAGGGGATGCAAACACAGCCACCTCAATTTGAGCGTTATTATTAAAGGGAATTTCAATTAAAAACAAACAAAACACAAAAAAAAGGAGAAAAATAGAGGTTATATCAAAGCACTAGGATTTGATATGATGTGAATCAGTAAAATTCAAAATTCAATAGGCTTCACACAGGTAACCATTTCACCTGCCTAGCAGAAAAGCCATCATTTTATTAATGACTAGTCTACTTTGGTATAAAGGAACAACAGGCAGCTATATATGTGATATTCATTTTATACAATCATAGTGTTACATAAAAAGATATATCCATACCCCTTTTTCTATACATAACACCATTATCATTTTTTTTTCCCAGGACTGGACCCCGCTCAACCTTATTTTCAAGACACTCCCATTGAGGTCAGACTGGATAAATCTGATGCAGAGTTCGTTGATGTTATCCACACAGATACAGCTCCCACCATCCCCAATTTAGGTGAGTATTCAGCTCTATTCATCAATAACAAAATATTTATGCCTCATGGCACTTGAGCATCCTAAGCCTTCATCAAGGCCCAGTTTTGGTACCCAGACACAGAACAAATACACCATGTTGATCACTCATGCCCCAAAATACCAAGCAGAGACAAACCTCAAGCCAGGAACTATAGGCATAAGAAAAATACTAATTTAAAGCACACTCACCCCTGTTTTATATGCTTCAGGTTTTGGTATGGCCCCAGCTATAGGGCACCTTGACTTTTATCCTAACGGAGGAAGAGAAATGCCAGGGTGTGCAAAGAACCCTATTTCACAGATCGTGGATCTTGATGGCATCTGGGAAGGTAAGTGTGTTGATTATATTACAAAGTCAGGGGAAGGTCACCCTTAGGGTGGAACCACTTAACGTCTCTTGATTCAGGTGTTAGCTTTTGGTGTGTCCACCAGCAATGGCAGCTGCAGAGTGCAGGGGAACTGTTAATAAGCTCAAACACACTATTTTCCACAGCTTATTCAAAAAATAAACAAGACAAAGAGTTTGCCTCTGGAAAATATGCCTCCTCCAAAGCATCTAATAGCAGAAACAAAAGTTACATAAACCATGCCAAAAATTCAGAAGGATCTGTAACAAGACATTGCACTTTGTTTCTATTGTGTTGCCCAGCAGCAGCTTGGGCGTAGGGCAATGATGCTCCCAGCTACTTTTGTTAAAGGATCTTCAGCTGCAATTCTTCTGAAATAGAGCAATTCACTTAATTTCTAAAAAAAAAAAAAAATTAAAAAAAAAAATTACCTCTTACAAATCTGAGCTGCATTGAAGCAATATCACTACATCCATTTTTATTCAGCTAAAATAAGATTGGTATGTAGTTCCTCAAATACACTTTTCTTTGCTGTTTTGCATGGTTCTAATAAAAGCTCTAATTATTAGAAAGATTCTGCGTCTATATAGTTAAGTTGCATATAACATTAAAAAAACCCAACAAATGAAGATTTCTGCTGTAGGGATTTTTCAGTATAGGATATAAGTTCATTCTTACATCACTGCAATCAGCTCACATTCTGGGAATTCATGAACTTATTTGTGATAACCAGCTTTTCTCTCTAGGTTTTATTCAATGCAGCTGGAGGCAGTACTTTTTTTTCCTGTTTCCGCCCCCCTCTTCCCCCCCTAAACTTGTTATCCATAAAGGGGAATTAAAGCACAAAGAAATAACTGTGTTGTATATGATCTTCTTCTTAACTTAAAGTCAAGAAAATAAAGGCAACACAAAGGAAAATAATATATTCATTATTTTAATTTTAAGAGTCTCCCTTCCTTAAGCACCCCCCCAAATAATAATAATTTTGTTTTGAGGTCCTCAGCTGGAGCAAATCGCCATTGCCCTAGGAAGTTTGCTGTTAAATACTTTTCTTTCGGTTTTCTTTTGTTATGGAAATGCAACTGTTGCCTACAAAAGCAGTTTCTATTGTGAAACTCGGTCAGATGAGTTAAATGAGTGTTTGTGAGGGCAGGGCAGGGCAGGGGCTGGGCTGAGCCGCACAGTCAATCTCTACAAAGCATTTCCAGTTTGCATTTTATACCTGTTGAGTCAGTGACACATCTTAGAGCATCAAATCACTGCAAAAGCCAGCTTCAAGCCTTACATTTGATACACCAAGAATTGTGATGAGGCTTTTGAGGAGGAATGACGCATCCCCATGGTGGGGCAAGGGCTGATTCAGGATCTTTTCTCAAATGGTAACAGAAAGCAATAACTAACCTGGGAGCATCTTTTCACAGGAACTCGTGACTTCATGGCTTGCAATCATCTGAGGAGTTACAAGTACTATTCTGACAGTATTGTCTACAATGATGGATTTCTAGGCTATTCTTGTGATTCGTATGATAATTTTGAAGCAGTAAGTATTTCTCAGAGCCTCAGGATGGACCACATCAAAAATAGTGGCTCTTATCTATACATCTGAAACCAATTTATTTATGCTACCTTGCACCCAACATGGGCACGTGTAAGAGTCAGACATCCTAAAGTATTACAGCTTGTGCAGCTGACATGGGTCAAAGCAGGAAAAGGCAACAACAGAACAGGGACGTCCCTGGTCCTGAGCTGATGTGATAGACATGAGATACTACTGGAGCTGGTATGGCTTCCCCAGGGTCACTCTGCTGCATCACACTGGGGAAGGGGTGAGGAGGAAAGCCTGCTGCCATAACCACCAAATATGTTTATCAAACAGCAATGAGTGGAATCCCAGATTCTAGCAGATGAGCTTCCAAACATTGCTTAAATACCATCTTTCCAAAACAACAAGAAGTTAGATAATTTGTGATGTCCTGATGGGGTGAGTCCATGGTCAAAGCATTTTGGTGACTTAAGATGACCCTGGGGACAAAGTGCAATGGCTTACGGACTTGGTCAGGAAGCCCTTCCCTGTCCCAGACTTGGAGATAGGGAACTACAGCCTAAGAGTAGCAGGGAGATAACAAGCTTGTCTGGGAGGATAGACAGAGGTATCAACTTATGTATTGGTTAGATTGACATTTATACTTTCTGGGCAGGTGATAGAGACCAGACTTCCCAGATGACTTTGGAAGAAGGTGACTATATGCTTCTGTCACTGCAGTAGGAAGTTGTTTTCATGACAAAAATGAGCTTTGTTATCAAGAAAAAGCCTTTCTTGATGCAACCTGAAGGCATAAGGAGACATAATTCTTTCTCATCAGTTGCTGGGAAGGACGCCTCTTCCTCCCCTTTCCAGATCAAGATTATTCAAGGATGTCACTGTGTGATTGGATTGAACTAAATGGCTTGAGAAAAAACAAACCAAACCAACCTAACAAACAAACAAAAAAACCTGAAAAATTAGTTCCCTTGTGAAAGCTAGCTATCTTATATGATCTTTCCCAAGTCACAGAAAGGGTTACTTGAAATTTGTTGTTGCTGTGATACTGACCAGCTAGGTGGGCATATTAAAAATAAGTTCTATGACTCTTCTTTTCCTTTGGCTGACTTGATAATTTTGTTAATAGATACTTTTGTTTTCACTAGGGAAGCTGTTTCCCATGCCCAGCTGGTGGATGCCCAAATATGGGTCACTTTGCAGATAAATTCAAAGGGAAAACTGGAAATGATTTCGTGAAACTTTACCTGAACACTGCAGACGCTAAGGATTTTCCTCGTGAGTTTCAATTGCTTCCATTGCAACCTACTCTTCAGAAACAAACCTTTTCATTTTCCTGTTTTACAATTCCTTTTAACAGATGAACAGATCTTACAGCAGTGCAAAGGCTCTTCAGCCCTTCATGCCTTTTCCTCTTTTGCTCAAATAGTAGTGCCCAGATTTGAGCCCTCCAGTGCAAGAAAGACAGTGACCTCCACTGGATTTGATAGTTGGTCAACAACATGTTTAATGGGCTGCACTACAAGGTGCAAGGAGAGAGTAGGATAAGTAAAGCACAGAAGCTGGAGCAAGGGAATGTCTTATTAGCATGAAAATTACTGCCACAATGACAGTGGTTAAGTGCAGGAAGAGGGGCCCAGAGGAGCTAGGAAATCTCCATCTTTGGAGATGTTCAAACCCCCATTTGACAAAGGCCAGGAGAAAGTCAATCACAACTGGCCTACTTTGAGAAGTTGATGGACCAGATGACCTCTTTGCAACCTAGGCTATGCTAAATGTCAGCTCTCTCAACATGATTCTTCCTTTACCTTTGTAAACAAGAATCAGAGGGAGGAAAGCTGCTTTTGCAAATCGTGAGCTAAAAGAAAGTTCCCACCCACAAAAATTCCTTTCCTTGAGCTTTTTTTACACTTGTTTTACACTGCTGATATTCTGGTGTGTATCACCATTTATTCCTAACACCTTTTTTCTTCCAACTTCACTGTACACGAATAGCTTTGTGGTCAAAATGCTGAGATCTAGCTTGTGTTTGCCATGTCATAAGCTAACTTCTTTTCTCCCAGGAAGAAGTCTCAGGTTGATCTCATTAGAACATAATGACAGATCTGACTCACTGATCCTTTGTATCTGTTTTGCCTGATTTATAAGCCAAGGAGAGCAGGAAGCACCAGAATTCAGGTGTGAGAGAGCATTGTGTTAACCCCTTTCAGTCCAGACAGTCTGTGGTGTAGCTAAAAGTGAAAGGCAGAGATAATTTTCTTTTACTTTCAAATACACTGTACAGATCAAAAAAACAGCCTTATTTTGGAGACTGTTTCTCCCTGGGTACAATCTAACTCACTGTGTTTTTTCTGTGTAGTTTGGAGGTACAAAGTAACTGTGACCCTCTCTGGAAACAGTAAACATTCAGGATATGCAAATGTTGCCCTGTATGGAAGTGGTGGGAACACAAAGCAGCATGAGGTCATCAAGTAAGTTCAAAACTCCATAGAAAACAAACTTCAATTCTATAATGTTTAATTAATATTTTCAGTTAATGTTTCTGTTTAAATTGGTCCTATTTTACAGATCACACCCTACCCCCAGATACAGCTCCTTCATGTTCCCTGTGGGAATCTCTGCTAGGGAGCTAGGCTGACCAGCTGATGCACAATCTTCTTGGCTATCCCAAACAAATCGAGCACCTGTATCATACGAAGTAATTACCATTAAATGAAAATTTCATTTATAAGCAAAAAAACTCTGCTTACACAAGCAACAGGGAGCAAGCTCTACTTTCCCTATGGGGATTGGCCTGTAACTGGGTCTCGGTTGTAAGATGTGACTGCAGCATATCAGGCTTACCTGCCTTTGCTTCTTCTGACAAACACTAATTTGGGATGTATTAGGTTGGAAAATTAGCAATAATGTTGTTACCATACTATAAGCTGATTATCTCACTGCTAACTTTCGACTCACTTGCTACCACAGCCCATCAGTTGATGGGACTGGTAATTAATATTAAATGCCTCACATCCATAAAATGTTACTTTTCACAGGGGAACCCTCCGACCAGACAACACTTACACAAGCTTCATTGATGCAGAAATTAACATTGGAACAGTTACAAAGGTTAAATTTCTTTGGAACAACAACGTGATAAATCCATCTTTTCCTAAACTAGGAGCTGCGACTATCACAGTACAATCTGGAGAAGATGGAATAGTGTAAGTACATCTGTAGTGAAAATCTTGAAAGTTGCTTGGAACGATAGGTGACAAAATCATATGTGAGGTGAAAGCATTTTCACAAGAAAATCTATTTAAAGCATTCAATGACTCTCAAGAAAACCTTTTATTTCCTTCCTTTTAAGACACTGTTCATCCATAGCTCAATTCACTGCTATTTCAACCCTTTGCCTTAAATAACTTTAAAGAAAAACTCAAAATATTTCCAGGCTTCAGAATAGTAAACTTCCTGTAAAACCCTTTGGGAGAGAAAAATTAGTGCTGGCTGAGATTATCAGCATCATTCTTGCCAAGCTCCTACTGTCCACAAGAAGTGGTTATCTGTGTCTGAGCTTGCGTTAGGATATCTGATTTACTCTCAGCTGGAACCAGTGGAAGTTTTCTATTGATACTGATGGTCCCTGAGACCATGACTGACAAAAGAAGATAGTGATATTAAGTCTACTCTTCCAATGAGCAAGACTAATACTTAGAAGCTGTGCTTAAAAGGCTTAGAAAGGTGAGGGAAAGAGGCTAAAACTCATTTTTCTAGGCTTTGTGGAATATAGATTGGATGTTCAGATTGTAGAAGTATGATTTACTGATTCAGTTTTACTCATTTTCCTGGAATTTTTAAGACAAATTCCCTCATTTGCTTGACCAGTTATTTTATTTTATTCACTCAATTACTGGGTATCTAGAAGAGGAGGTACAGGGTAAGTTTTAGACCCATACAGAAATTCAAAGTTTAAATGCCATCACTTAAGACAACATGGGAGACAGAAACAGTTTCAAGCAAAACAAAATGATTACAGCCCAGCAGTGTTACCTATAAGGAGAGATCCTTAGTCCTGTTGTAGTTCCTCTTCACCGATGCCCATTGCTGTAGATCTGTGCTCCTACTTCTATTGAATTATGACCTTTGCACAAGTAGTTGTGACCATCTACAAAGTGATGGTAGCACAAATTCTGGGGAAAAAAAAAGAAATTGAAAAATGAAAGGAAGTAAGGCAGGTAGCAAGCCAGAATGAATACAGTCCATCAATGCTCTCCCTAGCAGTAATATTGGAAATTTAGGAGCTCAAAGTATGTTCTGTTTAGTTGTGCAAATGACAAATCAGAATGACTTATATTAAACAAAATTCACTTGTGGAATATCAACAATTGCTGTCAACTCAAGGTACCTGTTTGGGGTTTTTTTTCTTCAGATACCGTTTCTGTGGTTCCGAGACAGTGAGGGAGGATGTTCTGCAAACTCTTACTGCTTGCTAATTGCACGTATGGATGCTCAAAACCCTGTTACCAATAAAAGCTTGCCATGCATAAAACATCGGAGTATGGGTCTTATGCAGTTATAACACTGGTGATGTGTGTTGCGGAGGGTTTGTGGGTTTGTGGGTGGGGGTGTTAAGTCTGTGGACACCTCTCTATAGAGGGAATTTACAGAGTAGCTTGAATGAATGAGCCAAAGCCTGTTGAAAAATTCCCCTGATTTCAGCCTGTTTCAAAATAATTTCAAACAAGATGAGGGAAAATGGGCAGGTCACAGAATCTGGACAGTGGCTGCAAGGCAGTACCAGGGGAAATGTGAGTGGAAAGAGAGAAGATTATTAAGGGAGCTGATATTCTTAATTAACTGAAGGCTACACCCAGAATTAGCGTGAGATAGAGACGAGGGTTGCACTAAATGACCTTTAAAGGTTCCTTCTGACCCAAACTATTCCATGACAGGAGGGAACATGGTTACAAAATGAGGACAGAAGTTTAATTTTAACTACTTCTAAGAGATGGAACAGTGAACATGAGGGAGAACTGGTAATGTGTTTTGGAGTGTAAATGCTGAACTAATCTTGTGCCTTATGATCTGGACAGAATTAATTTGAGAAAGCTGCATGGCAAATTTCAAATGTTTGTGAAGTTTCACTAAAATGCTTATAAATAGAAAATCACCAAAGTGCCCCGAAATCCCCTATGCTGGCCCTCAGCCTTGAACAAAACTGTCAAAGGATGTGGTCAAAATAGGCAATGTCAAAAAGGCAATCAAAACAGTCACTTCTTTCCCTGAGTTTTGATAAGCACATTCCGCTGAAGTATGAACAGTTCACAAATTCATTTCTGTCCCTTGTAGTCCTGTCTCTGCTCCTTCAGCCTGCTGCTGGAGAGAGCTGTTTCCTCCTCTGCGCCCAGAGAAGCCCACAGAACTACTTGAGACCTTTTCTCTTCGGCAGTTTCTGCTGAGGTTCCCCAGACTGGGGCACTCTGTTCTTTCTGCTGCTCTGTGTGACTGTTCCTCCCTCAGAATGTCTTGTCCTGAAGAACGTCAACCCCCTAACAAGGCTTCAGCTTCCCCTTGTGGTGGTGGAGGTTGAAACCAATTTATTCAGTGGTAGAGCACTACTATTTTCATACAGAAGAAAAAGCAACCTAATTAATTCAGTGCATTCTGCCAGCTCTCGCTGGGTGACGGGAGGGAGAGGGAGCTGTAAAGAGTAGCACAAGAACCACCAGCACTGAAGACTGGCAAACTATGGGCATGCTCGGAGCTGGAATAAGTTCCTTTTGTGAAAGCCAAGCCATTCCTTAGTTTAACCCAACCAAAGAGAATATCCCTCAGCAATTTCAGTTTTAGTCAGAGGTGTGGAGGCTCGCTTGTGCATTTAAAAACCTTTTAAACTGCAGTTGTGCTTCTTGTCCAGGTTAAAAGGCACTACCCATTTGTGCTGCCCCAGGAGCACAGCATTAACCAAAGTTTCACATGGATAATCCCTGTTTCCTGAGTTTCTGAAACCTTGTCGTATAGAGGATAACAGGGAATAAATATTTGAATTAGTAAAGGGGACACGCCTTGCTATGCTGTCACAGATGTGTGGGGTATTAAAATACTAAGCCAATGTCTTGTCCAGCTTCTTTCAAGAGAAAAAACCAAATCTTTTTTCACCCTGATGATACTACTCATGTCTTCTGCTTGGTAAATATCTTCCCTGCCTGTGCAGCTTCTCGCGGCAGTGGTCGAGTTTTCTTTGTGTGTTTTCTTCCCAGCCTACGCTGTCCATGAGAGGTGTAGGATAACATGTATTTTGGCTCCAGTTTTCTCCATCCATGGTCAGCCTTATAGTGGTAGAACGAGAGGGTAAGAGCTTGTTTGTCCTGCATCAGGCTATGGTAAGTCTAGTTTGGGGTTGGTCCTGCCTTTGCAGGCTCTCTGCAGCTGCCCGGCCACAGGACTCCATACACTTTCACAATTCACTCATGTCACCCAGTCCAAGGGGAACACACATCCCCCCTCCAGGGAGAGAAATTATTATGGGCTCACCAAGAGCATGTCTAGCCATAGACACAGGAGTTGGCATCTGTGTTGGGTTTCCATGTACCTCATGTCCCTTGGACATTGCTTGCTTCCTCCTGCCTTGATTGTTAGTCTCTCCCAGAATTTGGCTTCCTGATCCCAGCACCTCCTGCTGAGGAAACCTCAACTGGGCTATTAACTTCCTAACACTGCAGAAGAGTTTCTCCTTTGTCTTTCCTTCCTTTACCTTAGTATAAGTGGATTCTTGCCTACACGATTGTTTTGACAGTCATGATATTCTCTGCATTATCCCTTGCCGTAGCCACTGCAGCAGCCCATGTAATTTTAACAAACACCTAACAGAATCAAGACGTTAAAGTTGACAACAGCATAATAAAAAAATCTCCCTTTAATAATGAACTGGAGCTGCCGTCATCTTGATTTAGCAGAATAAAATCTCTCTCCCCCTCCCAAACACTTTACAAAGCTATTACATAAAATGCAATGTTAAATGAACAACAAATTACTTTCCCTTTAGCTAGCTTTTAATGCTAATGGTGCTATTTATTCCTGACCTTTTGAAATATTATTTTTTTAAAATGACAACATAAAAAGAATTCTTGTTTGGAAACGCAAGCGACTTTAAACCACATGTTATTACTTGTAAGTATAGCATGCACATGCATCATTCATTTCAGTGTCCCATTTATGGCTAATTGGTATATATTTCAGTTGACATATATTGTTCTCCTGCAAACGTGTCAAATTCCTTAACGATGTCAGTGACAAAAGCGTAGTGCTTGAGATATATAAATTACGCTCTTTACCATATAATCATTCTTATCTTTCGGGAATGCTATTTGTGACAAATCACGTTCAAAAATACACACTAAATTGATTATTTTTTTAAACTTTAATATCACACCATTCATGGCAAGTCTTTGATTGCATCTTTAAATGTAGAAATGTTTTGATTTTTATCTGCATCATTTTGTAGCCTTTGAAAAGCTCACTTTATTTATTATGGGAAGAGTAGCACAGCGCAGATCTTAAAATGTATCTTTTGTTATCAGCATAAGAAAACAAATGGGCTATAATTGTGGATATGGAATGAATAATTTGGTGAACAACACTTTGTGCTGTAGTTTAGGTTTTATAATTCCTGCCAGAAATTACTATTATTTTGTTGGAGGGCAGCATTGCAATCAGAATTTTAAATATGGGAGCAAGTTGGGCCACGTATTTTCATTACATTTTAGATTGCCGTGTGCAATGTATTTCTCTCCTATATTACAAATCATCTGAGAACAATCAGAAAAAAAATAATGAAGATTTCATGTGACTAATTATTACTGAGATATAGCAGTGCTCATTGTAGTCTTTAGACAATGCTGTCTATAGTCATTACTTTGCTCCATAAATCAGTAGGATAATGAGGTTCTATCTTTCAAGACATATTTGAGCGTATCTTAATTTGGCATTGATGAATTCTCCTTCCCCAGCCTCTCGAGGTTTGTTTTTTTTTAAATCTAGTTTGTCGTATTAGAGCTTTCATCACCTAGCCGCAGCTGACAGTGTTTATGTACGCATATTTATTTCCATACCTTTCTGGGATGTGTCCTCAGAGGTTGCAAATAGGAATTTTATGATGTTATGCCTGAAGGCTATTTTGTTCTATATTTCAGTGTAAAGCACAAGGTAATTTGCCACACCCTCATACTTCAGAAATGCATAGTTTGTGCAGTTGTATTTAATTGTGAAGAAAACAGGGCTAAACTTGTTAATATCTTTTTACTTTTAAAAATTGGAAAGAGTTAATTTAAAAAAAATATATATATTTACTTGAACAAAATACTGTCTTTTCCAAAAACAAAAAACCATTGTAAGTTCACATACCCATTTTTTCCTCTGCAAATACTCTTAAATTTGAAGACAATGAACAGTAAAATGTATCAGCATTTTTAATCTGCAAAAACAGAAAGCTTCAGTAGAGGGCACAGGAAGAAAGGAGGTTAATGGGATGCTCCCACAGCCCTACATGAAAAACTACCAATAGCGGCCACTTACTTCTAAATTGTGCCTGCACAAAAACAGAAACAAGAAGCAAAGTGTTCTTTAAATTAATCTAAATGTTGTATTCAATTACACAATAACAATTGACTGGTTACTACACTTGCTGGCATATTGGAGACATACATTATGTGAGACCCAAAGACAAGAGTTGCATTCAAGTCCGTCTTTGTGCTATGGCCCATGCAATTATTGTTGCGGTACATATCCTATGAAAAATCTTACCTTTAATTGCATTAAGTGGATAATTACTTCACATCAAACCAATTAGGGAGGTGAAGGGGGGAAAAAAGGAGGATCTAAAACTCCAAAGCAATGCACGTTTTTTGCATAATAATTTTCATTATTATAATTTTGCATATAATTTTAGATAGGCATACATCTCGCTTGATCTCATTAAATGAACAATGAACAATACTGGTGGCTTGTGTGCCTCGGTTTGGGGTGTGCAGCTTCAGAGTCTGAATTCCCCTGGGAGTGCAGATTATCCTCTTTGGAAGTGAGCTGTACCATTTCTCTTTCAGAAGACGTTCTTCATGTAGAAGGAATACAGTCATCAACTTGATTACATGGGATGCAAAACACACAATGAGCATGTGTATGTCTTGCCTGAGATGATGAAAGAGCAGAAGCCATCCCCTCTTTCTCTGAACACCAAGCACTGGGTGTACTGACCACAGCCTGAGTTGAGCTACAGAAACTTCCAAAGGAGCTGCTTAAAAATAAACCCAAACTCTTGTTTTAGACTGCCAACCTTTTCCTTATGGTCCTTAATTCCTTAATTAAGCACCAACCTTCTGTCATTTGATGAGGGAATAAAGTCAACAGTAGGGAAGCATGAAAGATGCTCTCCACCACCTCTAGCTCCCACCAAGGCTCCTGTGGTTTGAATTCACGTCTCTCTTCAGTCTTTCTCATCTCCCCTTTTCTTGCAGTTTGGAAACCAGTGCCATCTGGACATTTCATACCCCTGCAGAAATACAGTGAATTCACCAGGGAGTCAGAGAGGAGGATGTATTCTTTCCCTCTGCACCTTCAGTCCACAATCATCCACCTCCAAACCTGCATCTCCCACAGGACATGGGGAGGGAGAGTTTGGGAAAGGATGTTTCTCCACCTCATTGGAGATCGTAGATCCTTAAGCCTTTGCTTTAATTCAAAAAGGATCCAAAATGTCTTTGCTGGGTCATGAAAATTGGCCTCTTGGTTCCTCCCACTGAACCTGAACGACAGACCCTCTCCAGGTGGCTGTGACAGAAAGGTCATTGAAGGGCAGTTCATAGCAGCGATGTGCCATTCCTTGCTCCATCTGAAGGGACAGTGACATGGCAGCAGCAAAGGGCATGTTTTTGTTGCAAAGGACAATTGTAGGGGATTAACAATTTCTTTTTAACTGAGGAAACTGTTAAAAGTGAAAAGTGACTGCACTAAAGAATAATTCTCCTTTTGACCCACAGAGAAAGAGGTGCCTAATGCAAATATATGATCACGGACAGTGTGAAGATAAATGTCTGATCAGATAATGGAATTGTTTTCAGTGATAAGAATGAATCCATTACTAATGCAAATAACGATAATAATTATAATTTGCAATACAGTAAAAATCACCTAGTCTACCTCCTCCTCTGACAGGAGACTGTATAATAAATTATAGGCTGAGAAAAAAAAAATTCAAAGGGATAAAGGTTAAAAGATTAAAAATAAATTTGAAACTTAAATGCTTAACAGGGAAGTCAAGACCTGAAAGCAGAAATTGGTGCTATTAAATAAAGCAGTTGTGGAGAATGAGATATTATGGAATTGATTAACAAACCAGAAACCAAGCGTTCCCTTGTATCACTACCTCTTGTCACAGATTTCAATAATTTTGAAAGAACAAAAAATTAAGAGTTGGCATAGAAGAAGAAAATTAATTATTTAAATGTACGTGAATATGCTAATAGTACTCTGGGAAGATGAATTGTAACTTAACAACCAAAAAGCCCCCCAAAAGATTCAATAAATCTGGGGAGTCTCACCAGTTGTTTTTGCTCTGCCTTGGTATCTGAAACAGGTCCAGCTGTTTCTGTCACTCCCAACCAGCCCATCTGCAGACCACGTGTGTTTCTAGGGCAGATCTTTTAGGGGTTCTCTGGGTGGACTGACACCGTCATACCAATCCCACCACTTCCATTGTTCATGTGAAGGCTTCTGGGTATGGAAACAATGTGAAAAAATGCTTCATTTCACCTTTGTGGGAGAGTAGAATAGGGAAGATGAACCAAATCTCGTATGGCAGAGTTTGCACTACAGTGAGCTGCTGTATTGTTCACAGCAGTTCTGCATTCTCCATTGGTTACGAGAGCAGAAAGTGGTGCTACACAGGGCTTACCTTCTGTTGTTGGCATCATAACAGTCATATAGATTTAGGCGATGGAGCATTGGGAATCTACCAAGAGATAATGTGATTCTTCCACACCCATCGATTCTGAGTAAAATAGAAATTAAGTGACCAACTTTAAAGCACTGTCTTCCAACACTTAGATCCTCATTTTCCAAAGCACAGTATGTCCCTTAACAGCCAGGGATTTTAATGACAGGAGTTTTGTAAGGGAGACTTTAAGACACCTAGTCAAAAGTAGGGTGACTACCAAATGAAATTATTTTTTAACCTCAGAATGGAGCCTTGTTTTCTGCAGTTGGAGTTATTCATTGCATTTTCAATTCACAGTTAAAGGCTCAGTTTATCCTGCTTAAACTTCCCCAACAAGTGGTTAAGGAAGTTAGAGATTTCTCACCCTCCAGCATTTTCCACATAGCTGAAAATCTCAATATGCTTCTAGCCAGTAAAGCACAAGTGTTTTATCAGAACTGCCACAGTTCAAGGAAAACACTTTAACAATACAAATTATAAAAAAAATGAGTGTAAAACTCACTTGATATTTCATAAGCATGATTTGTGGTTACCTCATAAAAGCAATGTATCAAAACACACCCAGCTAATATAACACTAACTACTATAACAAGATCCTAAGGTTTAAACACGCACCCCTCAAATTGCATGCAAGAAGGCCTTTAATCATATTTGCAAAAGTCAAAAACACAACGTGCCTCAACTACTCACGTCACATTTCACTGTTTGTGGATGCCTCACCAGGGCTTTCGCTTTTTCTCAGTGGGATGTGCATGGCCTGAGTCCTCCGTGTGCACACAGAACAGCTTCAGCGTTGGTTGCCAAATGTCCTTCCAGCCATGAGATGTTTATCTGCAAGAAACCAGCATCCACTGCCTAATCCTCAAAGCTGTGAACAGAAGCATAAAAAAGATCACAGGCCTATAAAACGTGATTGAGAGATGTGAGGTTTAATTAGAAAATTTGACTTAGGGCAAGCATGAGACTAGTCTTCGGGTACGTCAAACACTGTCAGAAGCAGGAATGGGATGGAACATTCCTGTGTTCTCCAGGGGTAGGACAGCCACAGATTCAGAGCTGACACTATGTAAAATTTTAGAAAGGTCAGAACAGCAAAAAACCCACAAATAAACTGCCTGGGTAGGTAGCACCACTGCAGCATTAGAAGGTTTAAAACCAGATTAAACAGAAATCATGAGTATCTTAGGCAGAACTAATACTGTTGTGCCAAAGGAAGGTGAAACAGTTGATGTTTGAGGTCCTTTCCCTGTACACGTATCTCCCGTGATGCTCTGACAGAGCTGCAGCTGTAGTCAGCAAAAATACCAGATGGGTCTGCACAGAGACAGAGCTAAAAAAAGGGGAAAAATATCTAAATCCACAATTAATATTATATACTACCTGGCTCTGAAGAAGACAAATTACAAAGGCTCTGTGAGATGCAATTAGTGTATTCTAGCAACACCCTCTTACTCCTGTAGCATGCCCAGTCAGTGTGTAGCATATTTTCAACTCAGACTTCTATGTCTCATCCCTAAGATAAAACAAAACTACAAAATTGATTTAAATGTAATTTGGAACATCCTCAGTCATGTTACTTGATTCTTCAAATGCCTTTCACACTAATCAGACTTAAATGCTGACCTTGTTGCCCTGAGCTGGCAATGTATCTATTCTCCTGCCCATCTATGTACTACTTGCTAAGGACTGGAGGTGTCCAAAGCCAGGCTGGATGGGGCTTTGAGCAACCCAGTCTGGTGGGAGTTGTCCCTGCCCAGGGCAGGGGGACTGGAACTTGATGATCTTTAAGGTCCCTTCCAACTCTAACTATTCCATGATTATGCATGAGTTTTTCATGGATAAAGCTGTGTGTTCCCAACACCCTGCAGGTACTACTGCCATCTGGGACCTCTGCTCACACAGGAACACAGCGAGAAAATTGTCTGAAGGGGATGCTGTAATGCTGTTTGTGGAAAAACACGGTTCAATACAGGAACCCTTGCAGACGTAACACATGGCCAGCAACTTTTCTGCTGGCCTTAGTTCTCACAGTTAACTTCTTTAAACTCTACTCATTTTTAGGAGCCAATAGTCATCTAGATAGAGCGGGGGGAGGAGGGAGGCTAAGAAAATAGATCCATTATGACTGTCACTAGAAGAAAAGTAAAAGCTCTGAGAACAATACCTTACACTGCAGTGCTTTAACTGCAGCCTGGGTACGTGTGAGCAGATACGTGGTGATGGCCCTTGCAGGATCTGCAGCGTGCTTGTGCGGGGGAAGCAGCAGGTCAGCAAGGAGGCTGCTCTTTGTACTACAAAGGAAGAGGATATGTCCAGTCTGGTGTCTGCTCTTATCAGCTGGTGGCAGACGGAAGTTCCGACTGGAGGTGCAGAGCATATTCCTCAGAGGGAAGGAAATGCTCCTTGTTGTCCTTAGGAAAGGGAGAGTCACCTTTCTAACTCCTTAGATTACTGTGGTTTAGCAAACTTTGGCATTCACAGCTGTCAGAACCACCACTCCTTTCTCCTCTGAACCCTCCGCTGACCTCCAGTTACTGCTGGTACACACCAAAGCCTCTGTCCTCCTACATCCAAACCTTTGTTACACACCTCTCCAGATAATTCCTTCTGTTTCCTTACACTCAATCCAGTATCATCCCCTTTTTACTTGTCGGCTTTGCTGCAGCACACAAGAATCCCAGAGTAAGCTCACCTTGAATGGTTCATTCCTCCACATTTACATAAACTCACCTGCAGACAGTGACCAAAGGATCACAGCGGCTGGAATCTACCAAGTTCTTACCATCACATGGTAGCAAATACAATGTCCTGGTTCAACAACTCCTGCTCTGGGCACAAAGCCAGTGCTGCTGGGACAGTAGCATCTAGTAATATTTCCTTATTATTACAGTCACTGAAAAAAATGAGAAAATAAATACTACTTCAAAATTATAGCCAGCATCTACACAACTGTATGTTGAACAGAGAAGATAAAGAATTTTTTGGTTTGCAGAAAAACGTTTGCTGTTAGCTGACTAACTTCATATACTGCACTTAGTCCCTTCATATCAGTGAGGTATGTGCTCAGCTGCTTTTGATATACCCCTTAGTGATGCTGAGATTATCTTACCTTACTTTTTAAATTCAGCTAGCTCCTCAGAGCCTATTTACTTTTGCATGTGTATTTCTCTGGCTACAAAGGATTTGAGGGCTTGCCTAACAGCCAGGCTCAAAGCCTCCCTGAAGTCAGCATGAACCTTTCTGTTGAAATTAATGAGATCCGAAGCAGTCCCTAAACCATGGAAAGGCCCCCCTCGCACAAGTGTTCCTGTCATTTCAACTGTGCTGTCAAAATTTGCGTGTAGGAAATTGCCTCCTGGCTGCCAAATGACAGTTTCAAGAGGACACAGGTGACGGATGGTTTCAGACTGCTAGCCTGTGTACTCTGTGCTGCTGAAATAGCTGCCGTGTCCCGACACCGGGGCTGCCACTGGGGAGGGGCACATGAAGAAAAAGAATAGTGACAAAATTAAGAGTTGGAACTGAGAAATGTGTTACAGCGGTGAAAGGTTATCAAGGCAAAATGGGTTTCTGGGCCATCCTTTGGAAGACTGAAACACAGTGAAAAATGTTGATACAAGACAACCTCTGGTTAAGATGGAGGGTGGGGAAAAAAGCCTGGATTGCAGTTCAGTTTGATGCATTTAAGAGTCAAGGGCATGTTGAATTTGGACATGATATCACAAAAGAAAATGTTCAATGGTTTGAACTTATTTCAGTAGAAAAGTCTGAGAAAAGGTTTGGAAAGCATGGACTTCAAATAGAATCACAGAATCATTGAATGCATTGGGTTGGAAGGAGCCTTTAAAGGTCAACTAGTCCAACCCCCCTGCAGTGAGCAGGAACATCTTTAACTAGATCAGAGTGCTCAGAGCCTCATCAAGCCTGGCCTTGAATGTCTCCAAGGATGGGACCTCCATCAGTCTCTCTTGGCAACGTGTTTCAGTGTCTCACCACACACATGTTAAAGAACTTCTACCTAATCTACACCTATCCTACTCTAATTTAAAACCATTGCCCTCATCCTGTCACTACATGCTCTTGCACACAGTCCCTCCTCAACTTTCTTGTATGCCCCTTTGAGGCTGGGGGAAAGTAGGCAAATAGGCATCTGAAGTTCTGTGAGGAAAGCTATAGAAGAATTACAACGTAATAGAAATTAAAACATGAGGGACATCATCTGTTCATCAGTAGCAAGTAAGGTTGCAGTGAAATTCATTGTAAAGGTAGGAGTTAAACTGCCATGTAATAGAAATAGAATAATTTACTCTCAATACAGTCTTTACTATTAGAACAGTGACTTCGCATCTGGAAAATTAGATATAAATGTTTAGTGCAGTAAAATCCAGAAGAGACAAAAAGCATATCCTCTGGGAATTTAGAATTTTTTCATTCAAAGGTTTCCTTTGAATCCTTGAACGATTAGCTTGTTTCCTAAAATTTAAATCCATGAAACTCTACAAGAAAAATCTCAAATATTGACTCACTTTTTAAAGGTATCTTATACATTAGACAAATACTGGTGCTGTCATAGTTGTTTCAGAGCTTCCATATTTAGTTTTTCCAAGATCTGAGGAATACACTTCTTGCATTGCCTGCTCACCTTAAACCAATAGTGTAGCAAAATTTCCAAGGATGCAGCTAATGAAGACAATGCAGCCATTGGTGTGTTTTAACAAGGTGCATCCACAAGCACATCCACATATTAAGTCACAGGTAAGAAAACAAAACTGTCATGAACTCAAAACCAATTACAAACACCTCACCTCCCCAGAGCACTCCTCACGTTTCCTGTGATGCATTTTCAAGACAGCTTTAGCTGCAAGAAATTGCTCCTTGTATCCGTGGAACTGCAGAGGCTGCAGTGCCAACTTCTCTCTTTGTTTGAATACCCACCTTCAGATCTCTGATTTGCAAGAAAAAAAGCACAATGTTCTGCCCTGCCAATACCTGTTGTCACTCTGCAGCAGTGCCAACACAAAAAGTCTCGTGTGCCAGAGCAGAAGCAGAAGTGAATGAGAACTAATAAAGCAGAATTAATTCCTTAGAAATAAATACACATTTTCAAACACCAGTACCAAATGAGATTGGCAAATAACAGGCCAGAATCACACTTCTCACCAATTTATCCAAACTGCATCTCTTGAAACTCAGGCAGCTCTTGCACTGACTAAGGGGAATCTGGATCCATCCTCCTTAAGAGACATGTCTGGGTAGCATTTAATGTTGCTCCTCAGAAAATTGAGGGGAGAGAATCTCTTCGGGTACTCTGGACACTGCCTCCACAGAGGTTGTTTTCAAATTGTTTTATCCCATAGCTATTTAGCATGAAAACACTGTCTGCAAATTTCAGTAAGGATATACGTCATCTTGGTAGAACCAATGATTTATGCTAACTCCTTCCTACCAAGATGGCACTGTAACTTCAAAAATAAACACATATGTACAAAAAAGATTCAGAGAAGTCCAGCAAAAGGGCCAAATTCTGCCAATGAATGCACATATATGAAATTCCCCTGGAAACCAGAGCAATGCGCTACAACACTGAAAGCAAAATTTGGTTCTTAATGTGTCCCTGAAGACTGTAATTATATTTCCCATTGTACTAGTAACATTAATTGAATGTTTAGCTGAAATCAAGTTCATTACAAGTTAAATACAGTACCTAGCCTATTAGGATGGTGTTTATAATTATAGTCATAAAGCACTTGTAAAACATCTTCATTGCAGCAAATAGGTGGAAGCTGGGTATAGTAGTGGCTGCTAATGTATCTCAGTTCCTTCTCTGCATCTTTGTCTCTGAGCAGCTCTGCAGACTAAGGTCACACACGCCACTCTATCGCCTCCACAGCTAGTGCCAACACCGCCGAATCTCAGGGACATGGCCTGCAATGGTTAGCAGAAAAATAGAATATTGCATAAACAGTTATATAAGGGGGTTTTTTTCAGTGCAGCTGGTCCTTACTAAAGATTCTGAGATCTAGAAACATGCAACAAAGATGTATACCCCCATGCAAATACACCCAGCTATTGGCCAGCTTATTGGCTTGATTATACAGTTTTAACAATAAGCTAGAATTTGACAAGGCCTATGAGACTACAATCTTCTCTGATATATCAGTTTTTTAGATTTGATTTCCTGGCTCTCTCAGGGAATCATTACAGAAAAGATCTAATCTGCTTCTGGCATCGCCTTCTGTCTTAACTCTGACAGATGCCCTACTCGAAACTACACCAGCTCTGACAGAAGACGAGTAATGCCCAGCAGTGGACTTCTACTTCAGGCACATCCAGAGTCCCCCTAGAAACTACACAAGTAAATTAAAAATGCAGCAGCCTCTGGCCAAAGAGCCATGTGGGCTGCACAGGCCTGCAAGCCCTTGCCAAGGCTCTAGGTGTCCACACATCTAAAAGTTGAAGAAATCCATTAAACAGCACATAGAGCTGATGTCAGTTATGCACATGAAGGGGTACCCAAAAGCAAGTATAACCACTTGACCTTTCTCACTTTCAAAATAAATTAGATTTCTTTTTACAGGCACTTTCATAAAAATAGTAACACCCAAAAAGAAAAATTGGTTTTACTGTATTTTATTTGACATGGTTATAGACACAAGAACACTCAAGATACAATCCAGACAAGTTGTGAACAGGTCCAAACATCAGTGAAATCTGAATTTATCTTGCACAGAGGTGAACAAGACCACAATGCTTGGTTTTATAATATAGTTTAAGACTATTTCAAGCAGGTGAGTACTGTGACGTTACGTCCAACAACTTTTATACTATTCATCCGCTTAAGCCACTTCATATCATAAATACGCAGTTTGTCTTGGCGATTAAATCTCTGCAATATATAAGTAGCCTTCTCATAATAATGCATTAAAACTCCTGTATATATATACTGGCATATTCATACCAATGTAAACTGTCTTAACCATCACTGCACATTTATCATATTCTAGCACAATTCATCATTCTATCACATTTAACTGCTAACTTTCAGCCTAGCGTTAAGTAACTTGGATCCAAACTTGCAAGTTGCTGCTTAAAGCAAAAGTTCCACCAAGGCCTCCTGCTTTCCCTAAGGAGCACAGGCCTTGTCTTTCTAACGTTAAACTGCACAATGTCATCTGAAAACCCCACCAAATAAAAAACTACTCTGCAGGGAATCTCCTGCAAAAGTATCAGAGCTACTATCCTAAAAAGGACTCATTTCCTAATAAATCGCATATTATTTTTACAGCCTAACATCCTTTATCAAAACGGGCATCCACATGCCACTTACAAGGTAAAGTTTTTTAACTGGGTTATAGACTACAGACCACAGCATAATATTCTACTTACGATTCTAATTCCTTAGAGAGACAAACTAATTTTCCATTCTTAGATTGAAAAAGGGCAACAAGGACAGTTGGGAGGTTGTTCAGTAGTTTAGTGCTCTGCAAAGATAAGCTTGATAGTGCTCTCATCAGATTTAAGGAAGAAGTGCAAAAATATGCAAACTTCATAGTTTACAGTTACAGTAGAATCATTTCAGCAACAAATCCCTCCTTGGATCCAGATGGAATCTTGCAAAAGGTGAACAAGAGAGGGCAGAGAATTGCTGCTGCGCAGGGAACTATGCTTCAGAAGAGCTGCAGAAACTGCCCTTTGCATTCCCTGCAGACAGGCTGAAACCAGCACAAAAAACATGGTCCACCTGATATTCCAGTTCTCCCCCTCTTCAGAGGGGAAAGGAGGAGGCTGTAACCATTTATTAGACCAAATTCTGTATTAACCTGAGGCCAATCTGGAAACAAATCTGTGCAAAATTGGACCCACTCAGTTTAACACAGGATGCAAAGACACCAAAGCCTATTTTTCTTTATGAATTTTGTGTTTTAGTAGGAGGTAGTGATGGGCAGAGACGAGGTCTTACCTGCAGCTAGTACAAATCAGTGCTGCCTGGCTTTAGAAAGTAGTTTTGTGTTTGTTTTATTTTAAACTAGGGACGATCCTTAACAAAACTCCAAAACCTAGTGAAGAAGCTATATATCCAGATCATACAGTCAAAATTTTAACTTGGTTTTACAGGAGGATTCATCCATTATTATGATGAACTGCTGGAGATGGAACAATCACCATCTGAAACAAAGAAATGAAAATCCCAGCAACAGACTAGTGCATCTGTGTAATACGCTTAACTGGTATGACTTGCATTGCAGGAAGAATGTTGTATTCTCTGACACACTAACATTTCTTTCCTATTATTATAAGATCAGCCTTTTACATTTCATATCTTACCATCTTTAAAAGCCTATAATTACAGAAGCTGATTGAGAAACTATGTTATTTAAAATTAACAGCTGAATGAAATCAACAGAGGCAAAGAGCATTTTTTATACAAGAAAATAGCACTGTAGAAAGAAAGAGTCTGTACAATATTTAAATATTGTATATACATAAAATTATATTGTTCATAACTCATCGTAAAGTTTCTGTTGTTTGTAAACCATGGAAAGCAACACACAAAAAAATCCCAGTATTTAGCTTTTAAAGCATTTAGCAGGCAGCAGGAAACTGAATGCCAGCAAGCACACTTTGTAATTATAGAAAGTATCCAGCCAGATACTGTGACTATTATCCTCCATNAGAACACATTTCACATTCAACTAGGGAATTCTGCAGAAGACACAGAAACTCAATGGCAAAATGCAGTAGGCCAGTTCTGCAGCTCTCCACTGTGGCAAAACTCCAGGCTAAACACAGAAAGCTCCAGAGCAGGGCTAGAACATAAATTAGTGAAATAATTGATAAAGCTTTTATTTCCAAAAAGTGTCACAAATGGATTTAACTCATGCTCAATTTATTAGAAAGGAAGGTTTAGTGTAACAATTAATGCTGTGAAGCTTCACAAGTGTAACGAATTCCAGCAGGTAATCAGGCAGCTCTGTATAAGCGCTCTGAAAGTGTCAGCATTTGGGACGATTCTATGCGTTAGTGTCAGTCTGCCAACATGGAGTGGGATTTGGATTTGAACTAGAAGTTGTCAAATCATGGCAGATACAGATTGTAGTCTTCAGAAGTCACCCACCCGTAGCATTTTGCAAAATAAAACCTGTTCCAGTTGCAGAAGACATTTTTGAGGTGAACATGCTTAAGAAAACATTTCTAATCTTCTAAGACAAGATGCTACCATGCCCAGCACCGTGTTTCACCTGTGTTAGGCCTGTGGGCTCGTAGATGCGGAAAGGAATGCTCCATTTGATGCTATTTGTAGTTTCATTCTCTTAGCTTCTGCCTTGCATCTCACTGGCCGTGCAACTCAACCCAGAAATATATTTTCCTCCATTAAAATGTTTGCTACTCAAAACATATTACTGTACTTTTGATCTGGACATTTCTTCTAAGTTGTCTTCCTAAACAGCCATTATCTAACTGTACTTCCTTAATCTTAACACAGAGATTAACAAGAAAAGAAATATAATCATTTGGAGAAGTGCTTGATGAATAAGATGTGTCAGAGAGACCTTGAGAGGCTTGAAAAATGTGTAGACAGGAACCTCATAATGTTCAAATGAAGGGAAATGCAAAGTCCTGAACCTGGTGAGCAACAACCCCATGTACCAGTATACGCTGCGGGCCAACTGGCTGTGAAAGACCTTGCGGTTGTGGTAGACCCAAACTTAAGCATGAGCCAGTAATGTGCCGTTGCAACAAAGAATGCCAACAGTTTCCTGGGGTACATTAGGAAGACCATTGCCAGGATGGCAAGGAAAGTGACTATTCCCCTTTATTCAGCCTGGTGAGACCACACCTGGCGTTGGGTCCAGTTCCGTGCTTCTCAGTATGAGAGACATGGACATACTGGACTGAGTCCAGCAAAGGATCATGAAGATGATTAAGGAATGGAGTGAAATTCATGTGAGGAGAGGCTGAGAGCTGAGAGGGTTTAGACTCGGGAAGGCTCAGGTGATACTCACCATGTGTATAAATGCTTGATAGAAGACAGTAAAGATGACTGAGCTAGACTTTTCAGAGGTATCCAGTGAAGGAACAAGAGGCAATGGGCACAAACTGAAACGCCAGAAATTCCTTTTAAACACAGGGGTCAAATTCTGGAACAGGTTGCCCACAGAAGTTTAGGATCTCCATCTTTGGAGACACTCAAAGGTGGACAGAGTCTCCTGCTCTACCGAGGCTGGACCAGACAGTCAATGGATGTCCCCTCCAACCTCAACTATTTTGTGATTCTAGGATTTTGGATGGAAACTAATATAAATAATTTTAGAAGACCCAAAAGGGAAATAGCCCTCTTCTAAATAATTTTTCCAAAGTACAATGAGAGTAATATAGCTATTTAATCCAACAGCTAGTTCTGAAAGCTTTGGTAACAAAGGCCTTGTTTACAAATTGTAACAGTCAATATTAGGCTCCTAATCTTGATATATTTTTAAAAAATCCCTAACTTTAAGGATTTCTGAGGAGTTTCTTTTCAATGGGACTTCAAAATTTAAGAAACATTTCTTTCAGTCACTGGTTTGCAGAACTTAAAATTTTGAAAGCACAGGGCAAAATCAAAAGAACAAGAGAATACTCTAGACTACTAATTTGTTCCCATCACCAGAGGATGGTGCTGTTTAAACAGATATTCCACACAGATACTCCCCCTACAACAACCACGTGAGTGAGTTTTTCTTGGCAGGAAGAGGAAGAACAAGGCAAAGAGATTATGGGTTTATATTTTTTTAACTAATCTTTGAGACCCAACAATAATCAGTATTTACTTAATAAAGGTAGATCTTTAAGCATGCTTGAGTAACTTGGAAACTTTTACTACGTCTGGAACTTTTGCTCCCAAAACATTTTTAAGGGTCTTTCAAAATCCAGTCTTTGGTCATCAAAGGGCACAACCATGACACAGCCCCACCTTACAAGCTGTTCTCATATAGCCTGCTGAAATTCAAGTTGATTACATGATATATGAAAGTCAAAAAATGGAACAGTGGAAGATCAGTCTCACAAACAGGCAGTGGTGGGGAAAATGGTCTGCTAGTAGTTTAAGAAATCAATACCAACTTTAACACTTTTAGATGTGGCAACATCAATGGCCATGGCTTTGATTTCAGTGTCCCCAAACTGCATAAGCGTTTTGATCTCCCGCCGGTTTGGCACTGAAGCATCAGTCCCCGTGAGATCCAAGCGAAGGGTGCCACACTTTTTCACTCCAGCTTCGGTGATGAAGCTGACATTATCTTGTTCTGAGCTATAGATATTGATCACTATTACTAACTGAGAAGGTTTGGCAGGTGTGTAACTGCGTGTCACAGTTTCTCCAAGGGCTACAGATTGGTCAGCTGAGATAAATTTGTCAAAGACATCAGTGCACCAGCGTGTGCCATCTTTGATTAGCAGCTTTTCTGGAGGATGCTTCCCTTCCACAAACCGATTAAGCACACCCACACCATAGGTGAGAGGCGAACGCCGCACTTTGATGACAGCAGGGTCGAGGCCAAAGAGAACAGCTCCTTTGAGGATAGTGAGCCCCACATCCTGAGGAATGATGACTCGACATCTTGAACCAAAAGCGTTCTGCACAGCTTGCTGGAGTAAGGGGGATTCAGCGAAGCCACCCACCAGGAACAGAAACTTGACATTGGTCACTTCTGGTTTATCAAAAACGTCACCTAAACAGAAACAGAACCCACTCAATGAGGAGAAATCCACTGTGACAAGGAAACGCAGGTGAAATTCCTAACGTCTGAGTGCACCAAATGGCCCATGCAGGTGCACCAGATCTGGAACTGCCACATCTAGGCCCATGCTGCCACCCTCAGTATGCACCAGTTCCATTGCTGTAGTCTCTTCTATATGTTATTTCAGTGTGAAGGTAAACTTACCTAAAAGCGTGCAATATTTCCGCAGTGGTATTTAAAACAGAATTTTCATTTAGCTTATATCAGTAAAGGCAACAGATATCACCTTGTCATTTCAAGTATCAGCTGGGCATTCCCCAACCTAACCAATTCACGTACCCTTTATTGAATTCCAGAGAAGTCACCTTAAGTTAAGAAGTCATCTTAACCACAATAAATACCATCTGCAAAATAATACCTCCTTATATTTTTACAGATGTTCCTTCTTAGCTTAAGCCCAAATCCCCTACTTCCAAGAAAATAACATGGTTCAGTTGTAGGCTCACCCTTAGTTCAAATAACTGAGGCAGCAGGACTGAGTTATCTGTCACAACTACTGTAATTCTAGGTCTCTACCTCCTGGCTCACAGATCAGCTGTTCAGTACTAGTTGTCTTAGTTGTGACCTCTGAAATTTACCAAATAATTCTTCGCATACAGTGAGCAAAGTTGTATATTCTGTTCCAAATATGATTCAATTAGTGCTTTGTAATGCAAAGAACAGCAATACTTTGCTCAGTACCTATATGATACTCCAGTTAACACAAATCCTTTCTTCCACCAGGAAGACTTTAAATAAGAAATTTCCCAATAAGCCTATGTCACTTTCAATTACTGCATAAATAATTTCAGAGCTGCTTAAGCCATGCCTGGAAGTCCTTTCACCATGAGGCATCATTTATTATTTGTGTTTTAGAGATGCCAGTGATCTGGACAGTCATGAACAAATGCGACCTTCCACTAAGAAATGAACTAGAGGTCTTAATAGCAGGAATAATCAGAAACTTGTTATATCTCTGGCGTTATTTAGTTGTTGCCTGAAACAGGCAGAAAAAAAGCAGAACTAATCTGGGTTAGTCAGTGCTTTTCTGCCTTCTGAACACTTTGAGCCCTGGAAGGACAGGATAGCTGAAGCTCAGGCTGAATGACACTGAATAACTAGTACTAGAACTAGGCAGGAATACATGTTAAGGTGATGTCCCTTACTTCTATTATTTTCCAACTACTTTGTAGAGAACAACAAGCTCCAGAACCAAATTTTTTACCCACATTTGGTGCATACTAGGGGGTTGTTAGACTTTAATTCCAGTTACTGGTTTGAAACAGGTAAGCAAAGCTTCATTTTCAGCCCAGCTGGGAAGTGGAATTACACTCAGATACGTACTAAGGTGCTGAACAATCTGGTCAATTGTAGGCTTGAAAAGAGCATTCATGGCATCCGGGCTCATCCTCAGCATTCCCTGGGAGGACCACTTCACAAAGTCCACACTGAAAAAAAACAGTTAGAAAGGACATTAAAACATCACAACCAAGCACTCACAAGACACAGTAGATAAATAAACGAACAAGTCTACAGAATCCACAGGCATTTTGGTCGGAATAAAGTGCTTTGTCTCAGCTCAAACCCATACCAACAGCAGCAATGTACAATTTCAAGGAAGAATTGTTATTTTTGCTTGTCTAAATTGTTGTTTTCTTTGCCTGGTTGTCTTCTGTGGCATTACAAATGCTCAACTGCTTCTTGAAACAGCTGGCAGTCAATCCAGTGCTTGCTCATCTGAACCAGCACTGATTCATCCCCAGAAGGGCAACATTTAGATTACAGCAGCAGCAGGCCAAAGCCACTGGAAACACAAGAAAAACAGCGAGTACAGGAAGCCTCAGGAGGCAGAAGGGAGCACAGCATTTTTAATGAGGCATAACATTTGTTAAGCAAATACAGGCATTATGTTATTCCATCCCTGCTACACATCTATATAGCTCCGTAATCTCCTTTGCATTCATGAACATTATATGTCACACTTACACTCTTTCTATCTCATTATCCAACTAATTTCATTTTATTTGAAGGGACCATTTAGCATCCTCTCTAAGATTCGCCATTAAGACTAATAAAAAGGAGGAGATGGTCTTGTGAGAGGGAATATTTCCAGAAATTTCAGAACCTCAGTCTCTTTTAGGAAGCGACTCTGAGCTGGATCCCAAGTCATTTAGTCTTAAATTACATTTACCAATAACTTTAAGAACAGATGCAGGAGTTTCAGCCTGTATGCTACATTCAACATTCACTAGATTAAAAAATGCAGAAAGAAGCCAAGGTACAGGTACTAAATATCACTTCGGCTCTCAGGTCCCAAGCATTCTGTCCCAGATTCGCAGGCTCTTGCGTTATTAATCTCCAGGTTAAAAAAATCAAAAGATGCAAAATGTCCACTTTTTCTCTTCACTTCCTTTTCTATGGCAGCCCATGACCTTGTCATTCAGGGTGCCTTCTTGATATTGAAAATCATGAATTAAAATCTCTGGAAGGGAGTATGTCTCCCCACCTATCTAGCAAATAATATAACTGGTAAAATACTAAAAGAAAAGAAAGCCTGACATCACTTCAGAAGAAGAATGCTTTCCCTTGCAGAGCTCAGTGCAGCAGTATATGTTTTCACCAGTGATCTGCTATTGTTAGTAACTTTCCTCAAGCCATTAATATATTTACACATTTGACTCAAGATCTTGGATTTGTTCCAGGGCCCAAGCTTCTAAAATTTAAGGTTCTACGTAACTGTCATCAAATTCTGTATTTGATCTGACATTCCTAATTAACATGTAAGGGACTCAAAATACATGGCCAATTTCAGGAAAGAGATGCAGTGGTGGCCTAGTGAAAGTCATGGAAAACCATACCAGACAAGCGTAAGTCTTGCAAGGCTTTTGCAAGAGATTGATCAGAACTTTTCATTCCGGAAACTGCACCTCAGGCATCTCATTTTCCCATTCTTATATTTCATTTTTACATTATTATCTTTCGGTCTTCATGTAATTAGGATATTTTAATTATTTGGCTTTGCTACCAGTAGCTAATTCTGCATCCATTTGAGTTCAACTGTCTACTCACTTGCTTTTCCTCAAGGCATGTTCTACACTGTGACCTCGAAACTTCTTGTAATAATCAATGAAGGAGAAAGGCAGGGTGATGTTTAGTGGATTGGTTCTGTCCGGAGCTGCTGCCCGTTTCCGGGACTCAAACGCTATCATCAGATCTACCCAGGCAGCAGGACGCTTGATTTTAAACTGCTCAATAAAATCTTCTCCAAATATTTTACACAGGAGCTTTTCAAATTCATAGTCCACACCTAGAGAACCGTATGGCCCACCTGTATTACAAACAAAACACAGATTTAATACTCTGAATCGCTTATTCGATTCCAAGTTGATGAAATACACATCAGATAGACACTGGTGGGACCATCATGGGAGGTCATGGCCTGAATGGGAGTGAATAACACAGGAGATGACAGGTTCTTACTCTCCCAGTGTGAGGTCTACCATCCAAAAGCATCAGAAGCGTTAAGCTATTAACCCATGGCTGCTGATGAGTACCAGCCTTATACCAAGTTTGAATGCTGGTCTTATTCCAGAAAGAACTGCCAGTGAAACATAGTGAATAATAAAGGCATACGTTTCCTTCACTGACAAGTCAAAATGTTACATAAATAAAGCAAGCAGTGGAAGTGACATTACCTGTCGCCTTGTATAGCTCCTTAAGATGTCCTTCAGGGAGCCTGATCTGATGGACAGTCATATCCACTGTGCCTCCTCCACTGTCAACAACAATGTAACGGTCACCTAGTTTGCCAAAGGAAGAGGCAAATGGTATCTGCATTAGTGTTATCACAACAGCATATTGCAATGAAAGCTTCTCAGGGGCATTATCATCCCAAGAGATAATGACCTACATAAAGTCATGTATGTCTATGCTGAAAACTTGATGTTTATCAGTAACTGTAACACAAGGACTTATAATAGATATGAAATTCAGATGTCAAGGGCTACTGATGTAGCAAAGATGTAAAGCAGATTAGTGGAATTGCTCATGATGCTGGCGTGCACTCTACCGGGCTACCAAATTAATACTATACCATATCTACAATGTCTGTTCTGAGGAAAATATTCTGGTTGCATACAGTTTAAAAGCTGGATCCCTTTCTACTATCTCCTTAATAAATCATATTTTGCTAGGGCAAACAGAATTGCAGTTCAGCTTTAGTAACTAAGAGCAGCGCATGAACTTGTATTTTTTTTCTTTTCCTATTTATAACCACTGTGAGAACAATGGAGGGCACAATACATTTGTAGGAAACACGATGTTTGCCTGCATTATAAAACCAGTAAGAGCAAAGTTTATTCAAGAAAGGACACTACCTTCCTCCAGTTCGGACCAGATCTCTCCTATGACATTTTCCACCATAAATGTTCGACTCTGTCGGTTACGACGGACGTGTTCCTTAGCTAGTCATGGGCAGAGAAAAAACATCACTAAGAAAGCATGAAGAAGCTGGTATCACAAACCACAGGAAGCAAGTGCAAGCAGGCTGACAGATTGGTATGTATCACCTCTTAACAAAACAAATGAGCAAAAATTATCACATTAGAATCAGGAACATTATTATACAGTTCCTAGAAAGAAGGAAAAATGTTTTTCAGCCACACTGATCTTCCGCAATACTAACTGGATTAAAACCAATAACCCAACACGAAAGCTATAAATAGCTGTGGGTTGTTGTTTTTTTTATATTGTTTTTTTAAAGCCCCATCTGGAAGCAGGCAGGCTGGCAGCCAGCTGTGCTCAGCACAGCCCATGCCGCCAGGCGGCAGCCCCAGCGCACTGCCAGACCCACTGCGCCCCCAGGGCTGGGGAGATGCTCCCCACCTTTCCAAAATCCACTGCTGGTTGTGGGTCCTCGGGCAAAGATGCCTCCCCAGCCTGTCTCAAAACAAGAAGCTTGTCAGATTTTTAACTTCTTAAAGCCACCGCGATCACCGCGTCTGACCATCAGAATATTTTAAATATACACCCACCAAAAATTATGCATAATCTAGCAATGCTATTATAACTATCAGTTAACTTACAAGACTTAATTGCTACTTAAGGCATTTAAAAGATGCAGAACTGTCTGTGAAGAGAAAGCAGAGCAGTGAGAGCCTTTGCTGTTATGCTTTAAATCAACCACTGCAATGGAATGATAAAAAAAAAATAATTCCCTGTGTAACCTTCATTCACCTTCAAAGGCATTTCTATAAAACAACACAGAGGAAGAGAGGCATCCTGTCACACATGGAAATATCATTCCTTATGAAAAAAATCAACATGAAAATCACCAAATGCTTTTTGCTTCTTGTTTCTATAGTGCCTATCATCAGAAAAAGGCCAGCAGCTCCACTCGCACCCCAGCCTCCCCATGAAGCCATCACACAGCAAGAGCTTCCACAGCAAAGCATTCGATGACAGAACAAGCACCAGGACCAAGCGAGGGCCTGACATGGAACCCACAGAAGTCAATGGGAGTCCTTTCATTCCCTTCTGTGAGCTAAAAGTGAACACAAGAGCCAGTCTTTAACCACGACTGAAATAAGGTTATCCTGGCTACTAGGAACAGTAAAATATTTGTTTTGACCTCACTGCAACAATATGGTCCTTGGAGTGCTTCTCTTTGTTTGTATTTAGAGGGTTTTTCTCCTTAATCTATTCTCAACTTGTCCTGGGTGCCTGCCATGCCTTTATGAAATTTTAATTCTAACTCTGACTTAATTCACTCCAAACTTTGTTTTCATTAATTTTTACATGAAACCTTTCCCATCCCCAGTAGCTTTTACCATACAAAGTCAAAAAGGAGAATGGTGCCCCCTCATCCAAGGATAAGCCCGTTAGCAGAAATCTGTCATCTGCCAGATTCTGCCCAGCTTCAAAACCTTAACCAGAGAAACTCTTTTCTTTTATTATTTTCCCAGAGGCAAATCTCTATGTAGCCTGAAAGTGAGTTCATGTAAAACCACATGGAACTGGAATGGTTCAGGACATAAATGAGGGGGACAGAAGATGATGGGCCCCTGAAGGGACTGTGTCCTGTAAAGGGACTGTGCAGTGCTCTCTGTGGGTCTGAACACATCTGACAAGTGCTGGCTCGGAGAGGCATGGATATGAGAAAATGATATAGTGACGCTGTCTAACTTAAAAAAAAAACCACCCTCCAGTAACTACAGGAATAGCTTTACTATCTTAATCTTTCATTTGCCTGTACTGTTGTGACCTAGTAAATGTGACAAAATACAAATTCTTCTGAAAAATTCCTTCTGGGATAGGTTGGCACACTAGCACTGATAACAGTGCAACTGTCACATTTCACACAGACGGTAAACCTGATCTGTTACGGGGCAATCACACCTTACTGCTTCTTTGGTTTCCGATTTATTTATTTTATCCTATTTTCCTCCAATCTCAGGCAGGATACCAAGCCTGAAAATCTTTGGTGATGAAAGACCTTTAGGCAAGTGACTTACGTGGTCCAATCTCTGTCCCTTATTGTACGTCAGTCTTCAAACGTTGACATTAGTAAGAGATCCCAGGTCAAAAAAATCCTAAGTGCCATATCTAGTTGCTCTACCATAAGTAAATTCATGGCTGTATTCCAGTACTTTGTATTCCCTCCAGTGTTGAAAATAATTAATGAGATTTCATAAAGATGACATCAAAAAGCATTTGCCAAAACTCTGGAACCCTTCAGACTGAAAGGCTCATTGCAGAGCAGTTATTTAACGTTGCTTCAGTAACGCAGCAAACTGAACACATAATTGTTTCCAACAAATTAAATTTAAAAAAACCGATCCAACATAAACTATTGATTTTAATTACGGCAGAAAAATACTGTTGTGAAAACACTGAGCCTCTCCTATAAGACTCCCACGACACCCCAGTAAAGGCAAGGCGATGAAGCTACCTGCATGCTAAAACTCAAGTGTATGCAAACACGCCTGCTGGATCAATGCCTAAACTAGTTTAACTACAGTAAACAGTGAAATAGTTTATCAAAGCAAACTGCTGATAGCCTGGAACATTTCAAGAGAGCAAAGACAACAAGAAATGTTAAGGAAACAGCCCTCATGGATAAAGCAAACTTAGGCATAAGAATCGAGAGAGGTGAGGGAATGGAAGTGGTACCCTGTGTAAATCCAGTTCCAATAGTGTCGCTCGGGCTGTAGCCGTTGATGGGCGCCCTGCTACTCAAGTCTATCATCTGGTGCAGGCGCAGCTTTCGGCAGTAGATAGAGGCAGCCTCAGGTTCCAGGGCAATGATCAACTGCTCGGGATTTTCGGGAGATGCCATTCCTGCCTGTGAGAGAGAATCGATCAGAGAAACAGGGTAGGAAATACCGTGACCCAAGCAGACCCTTGTCAGCAAAGTGACCAAGCCTTTCCCCAGCTCGCGGTTCCAGTCAGGCCAGCCCTCCTCAGCCCTCCAGGTTCGACCCACAAAGAAGCTGCTGCCGGTCGCTAACCGTCTCCGCCTGGGAATCCTCCTGCCCACAATGTACAGCACAACTTCATAGGCTGGGACAGGGAAACACGCATGCACTTACCACGCTACGTGTCTGACTGAGCAGCTGCTAGTGCATGACGGGTGGGAAAAGGAAGAAAGTAATTTTGAAACCTATGATAAATGGCCTAAAACTTGGACTCCTAATTAACCTGTGAATCTGCATGCTAAGAGGGGGCTCAGCCTCCTTTAAGAAGTGAAGGAACACCTTTGGCTTCTCCTCCCCACAATGGCATTTTACATATGCCTTTCTCTAAATCCCAGATACCTACAGTCCTTGTCGAAATGGACCTTCACCACACAATGCAGCTTAATAGGAATATATGATACACTTTGCCAGTAATGCATCTTTTGACTTGAAACCAACATTTTCTATTTCAAAATCCATTTCTTTTAGAACATTCACTTTTGTAACATCAGGAAAATGCTCAGTATATTTAAGAACTCAAAATACAATAGGGCAGGTTCCCTAAAGTGTAGTAAGAACAAGCCTAAAAATATTCTCACATTGTAAAACCAACATTTGCCACTCTTTCCATTTGCTCTCTGGATTTTCAGCCTCCAGACACATAGATTTTCAAGAAGCCACAAGTTCTCATGTAACCCCATCATTCCCCGAGCTGAGCTTCAAGACAAGTATCAAAGGGCAGCAGACAGAATCGCGTTCTCATTTCTTTTCTCCCGTACTTCTCCCTACTGTATTATTTTTCATTAAAACAGATGGAACTTTAAACACTTTCTGCTCAGCTTTTGGTTTATGTGCTGTTGTTTTTCAGTGAAGTGGCCGATTTACCAAAGCATGCTAGCAAACAAATCAAAGTATGAACATTCCTTTGCTTCCATGGTCAATCTCCCAGCAAACCTTCACACCAACTCACACATACACACTCTGGTGGCTCCAGAGCATCCCAAAAAGAAGGCAAACTCCAACGGAAAGACTTCAGACCTGGACTAGAATTTGGTTTCCTTTATACAGCTACACTGTGGGCTGTGGGAATGACTGGCTAATTTTCAGTTGCAGCTAGAAACTCAAAGTAAAGCTTGTTCAAAAAGCAATACTGGGGTAAGACTTGGAGACATAAAACTGTCCTTCGCTTTAACTGACTCATTTTACCCTCTCCATCTTAACAACAATCAGATTTTTATGAGAGCATCTTCCTTGTTGTTGATAACAAAAAAGGAAAAATAACAACAATTCAGTAAGGGTTAAACTAATCATGGTCGTTCGTTATTTTAAAAGTGCATGTCATGATCGGGATTTTGGTCACTTTACACTCTTTGGGCAAAACCTTCTGCTTTGGTTACATCAAATGGACTCAACAGCACCATCAGAACCATCTGGGTAGGAAAATACTCTGCAACTACCACTGAATACCAAGCCTTGCCAGGTATGTGGCAACATATTGAAAAAAAAAAATATATTGAAAAAAAAAGAACCTTCAAGACTTGGAAAATGACGATTTACAGAAGTCAGAGACTAAAAGTTATAAAAGGATTATCAATCAAGCACAGGTCCAAGACAGACTCTCCTGCCATCACAGCACTTCATGCAAGCATGATGCAGGCACAGGCTTAGAGAAGGCCCTGGAGCAATACTGGGGACGAGGTTCTGGCATTGTACCTTAGTATAAAACCATTTTTTAATGCAACCACCGTGCACAAGCACAACTGGTTCCATGCCAACTCACTTCAACATCACTTCTCTCCAGTGGAGCTCTGCTACACACAAAGCTTCAATTCGTTGCAATGGAAAAGGCAACATTCAAGATATGAATCAATACTCGGTCCCTCGCAGATATTTATCTAATCTGTTAAAGAATTCCAAAAGTGTATGGTCTCTGCACACAAAGTACCTCAGCCCTTCACTGTCTTTGCGAAAAGTGTGATCTAAATCTTTCTTGCTGCAATTTTAAGGCCAGCACTCCTTGCCCTATCCAAAAAGGGCATGAAGAACAGCCTCCTACTACCCTGCTGCAGTCTTTACATATATTAAATCCATTATCACATCTTGTGAGAACTCTGAATCTGATCAGCAAGTGGGGTTTTTTAATACTCAGCAATGTGGATTAATTTAGCGTGCTCAGTCTGTTTCCTGTACTGGGCCAATGTTAGTAGCACAGACAAAGCAATACTTAGTCTTGTTGTCTAACCTAAAGAGAAACTAACAGAGAAAATTGTATTGTAGGGAAAAAACAGTTTGTTGCTAAGGATATTAAAAACCAAAGGCTACATCATAAAGTACTTGCAGAGGTAACACACACACAGCATGCACTGCTATTTCCTAAAGAGGGAGGGGAAAATAAAGATTGCACTAATTGCAAAATCGTCTATGTTCTAGAGGGGATTTTGGTAACAATTTCCAAGGCTGGTTCTGCTAAAGAAACCAGTAAACCCCTAACAATAATGCTTGCTTCCTCTCCTCCTCCAACAGTAGGCTGTACCATGAACTTTTCACATTGTAGCCTGTACATCAGGAGAGAAGGTGGTGACCTGCAGCAGATGGACTTAGATCCATGTTCTCAGACCCTCCAAGTATAGCAGATGCTATTCCTGCTACTTTTTCTCTCTAGATATTATTTTAACATACTCAAAATATCTCCTGAGGAAAACATTCAACAGAAATGACAGTTTTTAACAGTTCAAAGCACAGCTGATCCTAACAGAATTTCATGAAGAAAATGTTTGGGGTTTTCTGTTGAAAAGCTTTCCTTACAGAGTTTGAAGGGCCACTTACAATGAAGAATGTGTTATTTCAGATCCTAAAAAGACAAAAGAATCCTCAACAGTCAAAAGGTACTAGGCAACCAAGATATAGATATATTTTTTATATTGGTATATTTTATATATGTAGATGTACATATATAGATACATATGTATGTATGCATCATTATTGACTATTTCATACCTTGTGTATGTAGCGATTCTACTTCCATCATCAGAGACAGCACATTAATTGCTATAGATCTATGCAGAGCACAGACAGAATGGGGGAAGAGAAGATGAGGAAGGAACATGAACACATAGAAACTTCTGGGGAGGAATGGAACAATGACATTGCTTTAATATAAGCTTTGAGAAGGTGAAGACTTAAGAGACAGCACCCCTGTCCCATCACTATAACCAAGGTGAAAAGACCAGATGGGAGAAAAATACTGAATGTGCAGATGAAGAGGAGTGAAAACACCAGGCAGTCAACACAAAGAAAAGGTGATGCGCTTGCTAAAAATGTTAACTGTAGAAGTGTGGGAATTTGCTGCATTTTACATTTATACCTTTCTATCTGCCTCACTCCATGCTCTCGCCCACTGCTGCCCAAGTTCTACCCTAAGAACAGATTCACAAGTTAACAGGCTTGAACAGGGCAGATCTAAACAATGTCTCGGTATTCACCATTATATAGATTGTTCTGGCAGTGGGACAGATACATCTCGTTGCTTTTGCCTGGGGCAGCTTATAGCAGACTTTATAGCAGAGCCATGTCTTGATTCGAATCTGGTAAGATTTTCTTTCTCCCATTATAGCACCAGCAGTATAAACTCAGTCATCACTTATGAAACATAAAGGAAGCAGACAGCGGTGCTCCCAAAAATGCAAATGTGGAAAACCCATCATGGAATTACAAAGATCCTTTGAGTACCAGAAAGTTCTTAAAAATGAATTTATTTGCAGGATATTGCTGCATTTATATATCTGGAAAAAGCAAATAACACTATGAAAAGAACTACTCTAAAAGATTGCTCCAAACTCCCTTTGCTCATGTGCCTGAGGGACTGGGATTTCATGCTTTGAGAAGAGAACTCCCAGATTTTCACTCACTCCAGTGAAACAAGTCTGTGAGCCGGTGCCAGGGCACTGCTATTCATTCACCAAGACACATCATCGACAGCAAACCTCAAAGTGTTTCAAAGCCTCGCATACTACAGCACAAATAACTTCACCATCCAGAGGCAGGTGAATTCCCAATCTAGTGCGCGCTTTTATAGCCAAAGATGTGTCACCAGACGAGAGCCACAGCTGACCACAAATACATTCTTGATTCTCTAAACAGCATCAGCTGCCAAGTGTTAGACTAATTCAACATTAGCAAATACTGAGGTCTGGACTGTAGCTCAGAGTAACAGTCTGAGCGCTTCCAGAGAACTAAATGATACACACTTACTCCATGCACAGAATCATCATTACTACAGATCAAAAGATGCTACTTTCAGAAACCAGTCTCACATGTCACAACGCACAAAGAAAAAGCTATGCATGTTTACTTATTTATTTAAATTATTTTAATGTATATTAACTTAAAGATAGTACTACAGTAGAACAGTCCATGGAGATTGAGCCTTTTTAAAAGGCAATTAAAGCCACAAGGTAGGTCTAGATGAAAAGCTCCAGCCTCTGAAAGGCACTAAAATAAGGAGGGTCAGCATTTCACTGGAGCACTCCTGTATTTGGTACCACAGCCAGGCAGAACATTGTCACTCAATCAGGCTTTATTCATTACACCACAGTGACATCAAAAGGAATAGCAGATTAGCAAATACGCCATCATTGACAAGCTACATGCTTCCAACTACTATCCTTTCAAACTACTGAAAGCACCACTTAGATCTATTTCTTTGCTTTTTCAGACATACACATCCAACATCTTCTTAAAGGCACAAAAAACCCAAAAATGCTCAACCATGGATTTGTAACACAAAGATCGTCCCTTACACGGAGTGCATCCATTTTTTTGAGTTCTAAAACAAGGATGATCAAAACACAGCCCTGTGTTACACAGACTTCCCAAGAATCTTTCTCCACGCAAAATAAAAGTATTTTCATTAAGACTGCATGTACAAAAATTAGACTTTTATGTCCCCGAGGTCATGTAGTGGAAGAATAGTCTACAGCGTGGTTGTCAAACCCAACTGAAGCAGTGGGCCAGCCCCTAGGGCTGCTCCCCAGACCAACAGCAAAGGGATCTGTCTTAATGATGTTCTGCAGTACTGGTTGATGGGAGGCGAAAACATTAAATAAATAAAGGATGAGGTGCATTTTACCACACACTTCTATAGGATTAGACTCAGACGGTTCTTGCAGCTCAGTGTCTTAACAGAGGCGGAAAAGTCTCAACCTATTAAGATATACTTAATACTATAAACTCAGCATCTTCCTTATAGCAAAAATACGGTGAAAATACATATTAATCTTAACATAGTCTCTGAAAAAGGTCCCAGAAGTAGAAGAGAAATAGTTAAGAGCCAGTACCTATTGGAAATAACAGAGGTACAAAGGAGCACTACACAGATTCCAGATTAATCAGATCTGTGCAGGCAGCCTGCTCTTGACCCTATTTTACTAGAAACTAGTCAGGGCCACAGCAAACTGCAGCTGGGTCTGCTTCCCTGCTAGTGCTCACAATAACTTGCAGAATGGTCTTTAGAGCTGCAAAAGGAGCTCAGAGGCCTCTCTGACCCCTTTGGTCCAAGGAGTAGTTCAAGCCAGTTCTCTAAACTAGAGAATAATCTGATCAAGATCCATTTTTTACTCATTTAGTAAGATTTTCCACATCACTTTCAGTGTCAAATGGAAGAAGTAAATTATTTCAGCATATACCCACAAATTTTAAAGAGCGCATTTTCTCTGGATGAGAACTGCACCTACAGCTCAGAAGTGAATTCTACTTTCTGTTGCACTGCTAACCAGTGGGATGATCCTGGCAGACTCTGTACTCCCTACCAGCTCAGATTTCCTATTGGTAAAATATGTATACTAGAGCCTTTGTCCTTTATGCCCTGAAAGCCACTAAAGGAAAACATTTTGTAAACCAAGTATGGAGTAATATATTATGTAACTTTCATGGCAGTTAAATTTGATCTTTCAGAAAGAGAAACAAACTAAGAATGAGGTCTGATTGGATGGATTCTAATTTACTCCTTTGATAAATTTTGTAGTCATCCAAGACCTGACTCAGTACTGTGTTAGTGCCATAGGCACTGCATTCACAATTAATAAGACAATTCCAGATTCAAAAATGTAGCATAAATAGACTAAACAGATAAACACGTGCAAAAGAAGAATTGCCTTCATTAGACAGTTTAAAGGCCGTGTCTAATGTTGCAAAAGAAGCCTCAATAAGGTGGAAATTCATTCCACAACCCATTCATTGCCCCAGCCAAACGCTACTCTTCACCAAACAGCAAGCTTTGATTTCCGCTTGAAACATGTAGCATGTGCAGAAGCTGCAGGGACATCTCCATCACAGCTCTATCATAGCCTTGGGTTCCCCTTCTGCTTTCACAGTCTGCTATCTCCATCAACTGCATTATTTTTAGCACTTCTGAAGCTCCAGACCAGATGAGTGCAATGATCCACTCTTCTGGGTGGTAGGAAGAATCTTTTAAACCTGCTTTACCACTAATATCACATTTGTAGGCACCAGAGATAAAATTTAAAAGTTGGATTCCATTAAATAGCTCTGTAAAGAAAATGTGGTTCATTAGGAAATGAAGCTCTCCAGAACAACATCATTCAGCTCAAAAACAGAAGCTGTGAATTAACATCATTATTTTTCTACTTTCCAATATATTTTTTACAATTAGTAACAATAGGAAAGCCATGATTGCAAATTAAACACTGTGCCACCCACATGAAGAAAGTATTGTGTGGCTGAATCAAGACAACACAAAACAGCAGTCGGAAATTAAGTGCCTTGTGAAATTTACACTGTTTAAACTAATCAGTTCATTGTGTTAACAGATTCATGATAACACCATCCACTTAGTGCCTTGGTAAGTGAGCTCTTCTCTAATCCTCCTCCTTTTTCACTCGCTAGCACTTTCTCCAGCTCTATGGCATCAAACTGGCATGTCACAAATAAACGACCAAGATCTAATTACAGAGGCAGAGCATGCCAGGAAAGAAGATGAGCAACATGGGAAAAGACTCCCAGCATTATCACAGAGAGGCGCAGAGCGGGGAGCTAGGCTGGCAGGGAGTGGGGCTAGTGGCTATCACAAAGCTGCAGGAAAAGCACAGCGCATAGGGTTTTGCCAGACCTTCAGCCTTGAGACTTCAAGAAGTCTCCACAAAAAATGTTTGAAAAAATCACTACGCCGTCGCCTACACTGACGCTTTGCTGTCAGTCTTCAGAGTGACGAAGAGTATCACTGTACAATAAGTATCGAGGATAAACTCAACAGGGTGAGGTCAGACACCCCAATTTAGCTCAGGCCACTTATCTGTTCAAAGACAGATTCTTAAAATTGTTCAACAGCCACAAAACAAACAGGATCCTCAAAGGCGCCCAGACTCCTCTTAGTGACCACAGCAAAGAGGCTGGGTTTGCCAAAGGCAGGAGGAAGAGCTGCTGGGTGCTCCGCTCCTTTCAAAAATTCATTCTCAGGATTTAAGAGCCTAGCTCAAAATTGAGAATTAATGTCTTCCTTCTTCTCTTTTTTAACACCCACTCAACGCAGTGTTTGGGTGGTGGTTGACCCTGCAAAGACCTGACATCCATGATATCACAGAAACATGTTATGCTTTGCAGAACCAAGAGATTTCTCTTAAATAACATTTGCTTTCTCTTTCTCTTAAATAACATTTGCTATACATACATACGTATACATAATATATACACACAAATGCATAAATTTCCATACTATTGTGGCCTGTTGAGTTAAAATTAGATTTGTGGCACAGTTTGTCCTTCATCTTATTCTGATCAGGTGCCACGGATAATATTTTGCAGTTCACAAGTGAGAACATAGTAGATAATTATCACACCTGCAGAACTCCTTCAGTGTCGGGTTCCCCATCTGTACTGTTAAGCGAGAGAACAAAGACACTCATCTCTCTGTGAGAAAACTGCTTGAGAGAGCATAAGGGAAATGTCTGGCTATGGTAAAATAGTAGAAGAAAAATGTAAGTTAAGAGACCCCTCTAACGGTTTTTGTTTATTCACTTTGCACTAGCATATGTGATTAAGTAACGTGAAAGACGCAGACAGATGAACAACAATGTAAAAACTGGCCTTTAAATTGTCCTTGGGATTTTGGGATTATCCCGAGACCCCAGTTATCTTCCCTCCTCCCATGATGAAGTAGACACTCTTACTATATATTTATACAATTTTTCCTTGCTTTTAAAATACCAGAGTGTAGGCTTCGCAGTGGCTTTTGAATTCCCAGGGCTTGCCCATACCAGAAGGCTCATACAACATAACTAACCCACAGAAAAATTCATAGCCCTCCCACAGCCTCTACGTAGGCTGAAATTCTTGCTGCTCACACTTCCAAGGTAGAACTCACAAGCTATGAAATCCCGTGAAGGAAATTTTTAGGTGAAATCCTCTGATCTGCTGGAAATCAGGACAGATGATAACACTATTCCTGACGTAACAGTTTGTGCATGAACATTTGTGTTGAAGGGGAAAGAGGCTTTGATTAGCATTTTACAATTAAACTTAGTTTTGTGGTGGAAAAAACTCTTGGATACCAACGTCAAAATAGCCGGGATGAAAATATGTAATCACTGTATACACCACTGTTATTGCTGTCATTGTTAATTCCAAAGAAACCACCAGAACCACTCACAGCCCTCTTCTGCAGCACGCACTTCCCTGTTATTTTGCAGTGTTCAGTACTCAGGACTGCTAATCTCCATGAGTAATGGATACAGCATGAGCTCTGTTTGGTTATAAACCAAACGCTTTTGCACCCCCCAATTTGAGAGACATGGAGAAAGTGGAGAAGATTCAAGGAGTGATACTATAGGGGAGATGTTCTGGAAGGAGAGACTGAGGAAGCCGGCTTTGTTTAGTCTGGTAAGGAGGCAGCCAAGGAGCAATCTAATAGCTGCCTGCAGCTATATGAAGGGCCATTATAAAGATAGCAGAACACAACTTCTCCGTCTCCCCAAGAGATACAGCAAGGAGCAACAGCCACATCTTGCAGCATGTAGAGTTCAAACTGAATACTAAAACCCCCTCCTTTTACTAGGAAGCTGATGCAGCCCTGAGCAGCTGCCCACAGAAGCATCTCTGCCCTTGGAGGCTTTTAAAAAACTTGGCTGAACAAAGCCACTGCTGAGCTGGCATTGGCAACGACCCTGCTTCAAATGGAAGGTCAGACTAGATGATCTCCAAAAAAAATGCCTCCAATAAAAGCTTCCACCATTCTAGAATGGTGCAGGTATTCAACGCTGAGAAAGACCAAAACTGCTGGTCAAAATCTTTCCCAAATGCTAAAGCCCTACACACTTTCCCATTCCTTGTCTTTCTGAAAGCCGTGTCAAATCCTCGTCTGTCTCGGCGCAAGGGAACCCGTCGTGCCTTACAGCCTGACAGCTCTACCACACTCACTGGCACAAGCTGGGGCCTCAGAGGCTTCTGTGTGGAGTGCAAGTATCTTTGCAATTAGAACTTTTATTTAAATGTCTTGTAATAAAGAGAAAACATTTGTCATAGTACACTTTTTTTTTTTAATCTGAAAGCTACGCTTTTAAAATCTGAAAATGTAAAAAACACAATAGTCCTAAAAAACCCAAATCAGCATTTTTTAAGCTGATTCACACATTGCTGAATCATAATGTGCTAAGGGAGAGGCTGTTTGTTGACAGGTTGATGGTAAATGGGAGCACAGTGGCACTGAGTCCATATCTCCCCTGGGGTGATGCTGCTGCTGCTGCTCACTCCCGAGTGACTGCTGCCACAGCTCACATTTGTGCAGTAAATGAAAGCTTAGCTCCAAGTGGCACTACCAAGAATTTTTTACCGCATTACATTATATCCCCCAAGGTGCAGGAGGACATTAGTTGCAAGCATTATGACTAGCGTGCATTAGAAAAATGAAGTCATTAAATTCTCATAAGCTTTTCAATTTTTCATGTTCTGTTATTCCAGAAACACTTTTTGTACCATGGGCATGCACCAGTTACCACAACAGCCATGCCCTGACTCTCTCCCTATTTAAGTGCCTTCCCAGTGTCTCAGGCTCTCCCCTTCCCTTTCTTTCAAAATATCCTCATTGCAGGTCCTTACAGCTTGGGTTGATTTTGCTAAGGAGACATAAATGGCCTGGAATGAGAAAACTATATGCTTCCTCTTTTTTGTTAGTTGTATCTTATTCTGTACCTTGGACTTTCTGATTTTGCCTTAATATTTTTCCCTATAGTTCCACGTTCAGCTTATATCTCTTTTATCTGTCTTTGTAATTGAATACTGGCACTGATCTGTTATCCTCCCCCATTGTACTTTCTATGAACTTACTACAAACAATCCTACCCACTAGTTTTAGATCTTGTCCACACTGATTTATATTTGTTTGTTGACTCCTACCACTCCCCTTGCTCCTCCTGATTCTACTTTAAAGACTTTAAGGCTGTCATTTTCTTTGGGCTGGAAAACCCCATCTCGCACAGTCTTCCCACGAGGCAGAGGGAAGACTCTTATTTTGAGGTATTTCTGTTGGTTCCAGTGCCCTTTCAGGCAATTTCTAAGGTCCTGAGAAATGCGTTCCACAGCTTTTAAGACAGGCATGGATCCATCAACCTACTCTTACCCAGAATGCTACAAAAACTTTCTATTTTACTTAATTAGTAAAATAAAAAGAAAAGCTCCAAATATTCCAACTTGTGCCACAGAAGTGGACAAACATAACTGATTTAGCAGATGGCTCTGTCACCTGCCTCTGCTTTCATGTGAATCTGGCTGAGTAATTAAAGTGTGTACACCGAGATCAATTACTACACATTCCCACTGTGCTGAGTTCCCACTCTGTAATCTTCACTCCTCAATTAGTTATTCTTCCCTAATTAAACACAGCTACAAGACGGAGAATCCTCCCTAACATAGCACTTAATAAAAAAATTTAATCCTTATGATTAAAAGATCTTAACATCACAAAAATGAAAGCATGGGCTCAAGAGAACCCCAGAAGATAAAAATAATCAGGATGGTTGATGCATGAACATACTTCCACCTTGTTTGCTGCCACTAACAAGTACTGTTTCAGAGAAATCACCAGCTTCCCAGTGCTGCTCATGCCGGAACATCATTGCCTTTTTATTTAGTTTATAGCAGAAGTCTGTTACACTGTGCCTAGACATATAAATTTCAGATGTTTGGGGTTTGTGTACTAAAGAAAATACTTACAAAGGACTATGTGTAGCTCAGCTTCACAGGTATCAATCTGGTTAAGTCTCTATAGTCATCTTTTAAAAATAAAACATACTTCACATCAAGTTTTTATTAGTAAGCAATTTTATGTGCTGTCACATTACTCCTTCACCAAATCTGTTTACTTTTCTCCAAAGTTTTTTACAGAGCAGGCTAGTACCTGTCAATGTAGTGAGACGTAACCCTGGAACACAAGGTGTTAAGTAATTCTCATCATGTGCAATCCATGACAGAACTAATATGGAAGCATTAATAATATTCAGCATAAGAGCTAGTTAAAGAAGGTATGTGGAATTTCAGGCTCACATCCTTATTCTTGTAACACAGACTGTCTCTCCATTTATTTGTACAAGCTTACCACGCAAATTACTTTATTTTCTATTTGTAACTGAAGGATAAACCTACTGCAGAGCTCTAGAACTCCACTTCAAAATAAACAGTTTAAACTGAAAGAGAAGAACCCTCAATAGCTCTAAGTAGATGAGTTCAATGATGTTTGCAATTACAGAATATTTCAGGCAAGCTGAAGAAAATGCACTATCCTTCCCTTTCCTTTTCTCTGCCCTGAGCACATTTGGTATGCCACTGTGTTATTTCATAGTTTATGCATTCAGGTACTCCCGTTGCACTCCAAACTCTTCCTTAAAACCTCACTCCTACTGGCATGTTCCAGGTATTCCAGCCTGCAGATTCTGCCCTGCACTCACTGTGCCCAAAGAATGTGCACTGACAGATGAGCTGGAAGAATGCCTTTACTAAGAAGAAACACTCTGCCAAGAATATTGGATCCTGTGTTCCTCTAATAAACAATCTACAGCGCCTGAATTTCATTTGGATAAGGGATTAAAAGTGCTGCTTATAGTAATATATTAAGACAGCAAAGAGCTGTTGAGAAAGAATCAGCTATTTATACCCATCCAGATTCAATGGATTTCTACAAAAACAGTCTTCAATACTTTTAGAGTTTTACTTTTCCATTACCGGACATATGCTTTTTTTGCCTTTTTTCTTTTTTTTTTTTTTTCTTTTTTTTTTTTTTTTTTTTTTCTTTTTTTTTTTTTTTTTGTGGTCATCAATAATACAAGATTAACAAAACACTGAATTTCCTTGTGTCAGCACAAACTCAGATGACACAGAGGTGGGATGCTGGCTTCATGTCCATGTTCACATGCCATTCTGTTGAGGTTGCTGGTGCCAGGCCATGTTCAGGAGCAGAAGTGACTTGTCTCCAACACCTAAGCTAGCTTCTCATGGTGGGGTCTAAGCCTCAGGCTGAGCACACGTTGCATTTGTCTACTTTTGCAAGGACAAGAATTACGGCAGCTCCCACCCACATAAGCAGGATGGAGTCCTCCCACATGTTGGACGTCCAACTGTACCACTCTGCCAAGGTCTCAAAAGTAAGAAAATGTATCAGCAATTTGAATTTATTACTCACGATGAGAGTTCTTCGCGAGAATGGAATTCCTTCTAAGACTGGCAAATGCAGCACTTCTGACAGAACTACACCAAAGCAAAGAATTTCAAACAGAACAACTAGGACACAGAAACAAGAAAAGTTAACACTATTTGTGATGCCTTGTATTTCACTGGGAGGGAAAAGGGGACAACGAGAAACCTGACTGATGCATCCTCAGAGTCATTATTCGGGATGTAACGAACACACATGCAATGCACGCTAATCCCAACAGACATGCTTCGGGAAGAGAAACTTAAGCCAACGTGGATGGTAGGGAGATGACACCCTGCTCTTGCCACAGAGTTCTCCCCAGGTGTGACCCAGACCTCAACAATGGTCACACAGGTTTAGAACTATCTCTGGACACACAGGAATTAACCGTGAGGGACAGAAAGAAGTATCTGTGAATTGTTATTCAGGAAGAAAGCAATTTTAATGCAGCTAAGTGAAGCTGTAAAGACATGCAGCTCTCTACAGCCAGACTTAGTCCCTCAGGAGGCCCTAGAGAGCAAGGCAAATGAGAATAAACAAATGCCTGTTTCAAAGAGGCAACAACTTAAGTATAGAAAGAGTTAAGGACACAAAAAGCACAACAGATGAATAAATATGGGGTAGGCAGGGTAAGAGCAAGAAGCAATGAGGAGCAGTTTTCACATATCAGTAGGTTAATCACAGTCAAGTTTTTGTAGGTGTGAAAAAACCTGCATTTTAGAGCAGATTTCAGAGAAGGAAAATGAGTTAGCATTACAAATGCTCACGTCTGGGACATGCAGCTTATGTCTGATATGACACAGATGAAGGAGTCAAATGCCAGCTGATTCCCTGACAAATGCGAGGCCACAAAACCCTTCCGCAGCAACGTTCTGAAGAGATACAAACCAGGCCAGACTACAGCTGCCAAAGCCAAGGGAAGGATGTCGCAATAATCGAGATGCAAAATCTGTGACAGCTTTGATGAACGCTCCATGGTATATAGAGACAGGAAAAGCTGTCATGCAGACAGAATTAGCAGGGTTTTGATAGGCTGGGTGGAAAGCGAGAGGGAGAACCGTGAGCCAAAGGGAACACCCAGATTACTCATTCAAATCGGAGAGCAGCCCAGCCAGTGGAAGGGAGCATCATGGGAGCCCTTGGGCAGATGAAGAGTCCCAGGTTAGCAATGGCAAGGCAGAGATGAGGGGATGTCAGAGTCGTGCCAAGACTGTAGGCTCTGCAGAAGCTGATGGATGTTGAATGCAGAAGCAGATCCACAACGCTTCTTACCTGACTTTATTAATTCCATGCAATATTAAGCTTTGCTTAGACAACTAACCATCCCAGAAAGGCTGGGCTTTATGTTGTGACCCAATGACTGAAGCTGTTAGTATTTTTGCTCTCTTAGAGCTACGTCATTTGCCACAGGTTACTCAAGCAAATTTCCACAGCTCATTAACACTTCCCACTAGTTAACTCTCAGCTCACACTAGCAGTTGTATCTCGGTGTGTCTCCAGTAATGAAGTTTCTACCACTGCCTTTTCACAGGTTTCTCTGCTCCATGCCCCAATTACTCTTGAGACAACATGCTCTCCTTTACATGATGCTTTCGTGTTCCAATAGCCAGCAGCAAGGGCTGCATCTTCTGATCCCTCTGTACATACTGGTGTGAAGGACATGCTGGATCCAGCAACAGGAATCTGAAAGACTGAATGGCAATATGGAGCTCTGTTTCCTATACTTTCTTCTTCATCCCCATTACTTGGAAAAAAAATCAACTGAGTCAAGTAAACATCAATTATTTTCCTAAACTTAGGCTTTCCTGCAATTGATCACACACACCAAGTTAAAAGCCTTGTCAGTCCTTTCTATTCATCAAGCTTGCCGATAAAAGTACACAATCACAGACACAACCACAGACACAGACACTAATTAACAACATTCCATTGTGCCACAAATGAGAAATGCCAAGAGTTCTACCTTACCCTGCCCTGCTCCTTACCCAGCTCCCGGTTCGCGAGCACACATGCACACACACGGACAGCAGGCAGACAACAATATACAGAGAGAATGAATGGGTCTCTAGTGTTTCAGATTTACCTAAAACCGTGTCCTTCCATCAGAACTTTAAGAGTGTTTTGCTTCTGGCACTAGCATTAGCAATCCCACAACAAAGACTGTTAAGAAAAACGTTGCTCAACATTAGAGATAGTTAGAAACAGAGAAAAATCTGGGTGCTTCCCAGGAGCACTCTGCAAATGACTCATGACTACTAGATATTTTACAAACTGTGTATCGCAAAGCTGCTGCCAATGGGTTATGCAAGTCTCTGAACAAAAAATAAATAAAACAAAACGGAAAATGAGTATCCTGATGAAAAGAAGAACATGTACATCTCGTGTATCAAAGACGAAAACTGAATTTGAAATAAAGGACATGCATATGGGAAGTGCACATACTTGGAGGGGCTGAGGTAAAAGGGTTAAATGCAGATAAACTTCTAACTGAGGAAAATAACATTTGAATTTAATTTTACATCCAGACTATCCGGTTCACAGTCCTTTCATTCCTACTGTGGGAAAATGGGAACTGGAAAAAAAGTCCCACTGAGGAGGCTCTTTGCTTTCACTNTTTTTTTTTTTAACTGAAAATGTCTGTGATGACCTAAAGAAAATAAGAAAACAAAACTGTGTCCAGTATTTTAAAATTAGCTTTCCCTTGAGTCTCAAAACTGCATCTGTTCCATGTGCACTGAATTCAGCAGGAATACAGTGTACAAGATGACTAAAACATTGGAGTCTGTAGTGAGGGACAGCAAGAACAAAGGCATTGAAGAGAAATACACATGACTTAAAGCTACTGCTTGGTATAATTAACTTCTCTTTCAATGCTTCGAGCCTGACTCTTTTCTAGACCATTTTTAAATACTTTATACTGGAGCTAATTGTTCCAAATACAGTTGACCATGTAACCTATCAACTAGGACTTTACAGGGGCATTTCTACGTACAGCGTACAACCTTACCTTGTAGGCAGCTTGTCTCATGAACTGCTTTGCAGGCTGCTTCCAAATAGCAGGCACCGTAATCACCCATCTGACTTCAGTGTTTTCAAAATCTGAGCCTCCTTGGTCACTGAGCTCCTAAATGAAAACAGAGGTGAATGCAAAATGATGGGTGTCAACTTTATATGAAAATATTATTTTCTGCTGGCTCCAGGAACAGTAACTTTCTTCTTTCAGTTTTTTCGCTGTTACACCTATGCTACAAATCAGAATTACTGCCAACCTGTCGAAAATACTTTACTGTGCTAAAAGGTTGGATTCAGGCTGATGCCTGTTCAAGGAGGCCTATAGAAAAATTTACTGCTTAACATGAAGTAGAAAATTTAGTTTCTCCAAAAGCAGTTCACACACTGCTGAATATTACAGAACGTTTATGTACATTCTTAGTCACAGTGTGGGATTTGCTGTTAGCTTGAAAAATTCACACTTCCATCCTGATTAAGATGCAGAAAAATATTTACAGTAACACCAATGAACATTATCTTTTACAATTTGGATTTTTCAATGATTTCTTTATACCTCACTTACCTTTAAATCAAATTTTTACAACTCAGTTAACAAGGGGAAGTTAAAGTTAAACCCTATAAAATATGACTGATTGGTCCTCGAAAATTTTGCTTTAAGCAAACATTCAAGACTAGTTTAGTTCTTTTATTGTCTTTTTTTTTTTTCCCCCAAAAAAGACGAAAGTCTGTATTGCATTTACAAATTAGGTGATATACTGACATGTTTTGGGAAAGGTTCCAAGTAAAATGTCACTACCATATGTCCTATCTAAATTTCCATCCAAACAGGGAAAGGTTCAGAAAGGTGAACAACGGGCCTTTAGAATGTTAAAAAAACCCCGCCTTTCTGCATGTGCTGTGCCAAGGTGTTGTATTTGTTTAGTTATGTTGCAGTTCAAAAAATCCATGCTAGAAAAGTAGTAACTTTATACTGCACAGGGCACTAGAAATGGGCAGATTATAGTCCAAAGTAACAGTTCATTTACATTGCTAGTCTAATTAGTTTCAGCATGCATTCAGAAATCATAGGAATTTATTAACATCCAGAAAGGATGTAGCCCTGAAGAGGCAGCAGAATACATTGGATTGTACCCAACAGCATTCACATTCACTAAGAATTTCCCCAGACTATGCACAGGTTCAAGCCTGTGACTCCAGAATCAACCCCAAAATCCAGCTAAATACAGTCTTTGACAAGACAAGGGAGTTGGACTGGATGATCTCTAGCGGTCCCTTCCAACTCTGACAATGCCATGATTTCTCTGTAGCCAGAAAGAACAGACTGAAATCTCACAGAGAATAAATTAAACCCATACAAAAAACTAGGTTAGTTTTTTAACAGCAACAGTATTTTAAACAATGCTTTCTTGAATGAAGATTCTCATCCAAACCAGCACTACTCTGCTTAGGTTGATGTTACAATGGTGCATTTGAAGCCAGTGCATACTTAAGTCCCATGTGACAGTTTACATGAGAATTTAAATCTCAGAAACTGTGTACTGGAGACATGGATTTCACAGGAGAACACAAAAAACAAACTGGTGACCCAAGAAGAGTATTGCAAGAAATGAGTACTGTAACATTTCAAATGGGAAATGGAAAACAAAAAGCTTTTTCCCTAACCAACATGAGCCACAGTAGGGAACAAACAAAACAAAACAAAAAAAAGGAGAAAAAATAAAAAAAAAAGAAAAAATAAAAGCAACATAAATGGAGGCAGTACATCAGATCTACACAGTATGATTTTATGAATTAAATCTCAACAGATGTCTTTCTTATTTTTTGGTTCTCTCTAATGCACAAGCATTTCTGCATAAATGTGCATTCAGGATGAGAACAAGCAACTAACACTTCATAGCACAACAACATGAAATTTCCCCCTGCAAAGGGTCAGGACAAGCCCAAAATATCACAGCCTGATAGCAGCCCTTTGGTACCTGCGCTACAGTTTAACTGTGTAAAAGAATAAAGGAGCTCTGTGCACAGGTAATTACATTGGTTTGGGTAATGGTTATCCAGCTTGCACACCTCAGCAGGTCATCTTTGTACAGACTTACAGTGAAATTCAAGCCAGCAAATTGTAAAGGAACTTTTAATAATCTTTCTATTACAAACAAATCCAGCTCATCCAACTTCTCTTAGCTTAATCAGTGAAGTCAAAGTCAGATTGAGGGAGGAGACATCAGCAGGTACACATCCAATCGCGTTTCACAGTGTTAACTCTTCACCACGACAGACCCTTGCATGAACACGGAACAATCCACCATCCCAGCAGGAGAAGTGCAAGGGACAAGGTCAGGACCCAGTCTCAAATTTAATTCCTGAGCTTCAGATCCTGCATTTTTAATTTATTTTTTTGCAATTAAATCTTTTTTTTCATGAAAAAAAAAAAAGGCAGGAGAAAATATTTAAGCAAGAAAGAAGATATTCAGAACTCTGCATCACAGCAATAAAGTCACTATTATTGAATCAAGCTTCCCCTGTGTGAGGGGAAATCTCTTCAGGCTATTGTGAGCCCTCCAGAGTCCACAGCCTGCCTAGTTTCTACAGCTGCTGTGCTTTGTTTACATCAAATACTACTGAGGTCAAAGCTTGGCAAGGTTAAATGTGTTAAGGTCACATTTATACCAGCTATAAATACAGAAAAATCTAGATAAGGAAGCATTATCCCACCTTTAATGCCTGTTCCTTAAAGAATTGCAGAGCGTAAGCAAATATCTCAAGTGCTTTGACTTTTTTGCCATTTGCAGCTGTCAGTTCCGTCTCCATGGTAAGATTCTACATGAAAGAAAATAACTGGAAGTTATTAAAAGGAAAAGGTAAACATGAAATTAATTCCCACTGCTTGGGAGCAGGGAATTCTTCTTTATCCACCTGGCTAGGAAAAAGTGATAAGGTCTGAAGAGGATTTAACTCATCATTTGAATTTCCTGAAGCATGACATTTGCTGCTTATTTTAGACTTTGTTTTTAAACACCTACCATGCCTACAAACACTCCAGGCAGAGAGAGAAATATGGACTACATGTTAAATAATTAAATTAAATATATTTGTAAGTAACCGCAACAAAGCAGGATATGCAAAACCTTTAATCCAAATTAAAAGCATAGATTTTTGGCTTCCCACCAACACATGAAACTAGAAAACACCTCAACACAGAAAGTACTGGCTAAGTCCCAGAACTCTAGAATGACTTAGTTTAAGAAACAAATATAATCAGTAGGAATATTGTCAAATTAACAACATGATTTGCACTTGCAGCTTTGATGATGAATCCTGGCTAAATTTGCTCCCCTGCGCTAGAGCTCAGTATCGCTCTTCTATTCCAGTTCTGCTTTCTGAGTAAATTTATAGAACAAGCCGACCTCATGCAGAGTCCCTCGACTGCTATGAGTTTCCAGGAAAATTAGGACATAAAGATCTAAACAAAGTAGATACTGAACTCTTAACAATTAGAAAGAAGGCTGGCAAAATGCACTTGTCAAATGCAGTGAGAAGCAAAATGAATCACGTTAACTGGAAAGTTTAATTCACTGTATTTACACTCTGAACTTTGAAATAGAGCTGCTGCTTCACATCTAGTTCACAATCTTTAGGCAAAATCTGAAAGGTGATTTGAGTAGCGAATGAACAATTAACCAAGAGAGCTGGTTATTACTTACACCAGTGGTATGTAGCTTCATCTTGAACTTTTCAAAATACAACCAGTGCTTTGATTCAGTGGGATCCAAGTCATGGTAGAAATCTCTTGCTGCATAGCCAAAGCTATGGAACTTTCTCTCTGGTGTTAGGAGGATGGTAGTTGGTGTCTTCTGATTGGATACGCCTGGATCTCCACCTTCCCATCGTCTATCCAACAAGTCAAACAGTTTCAGCAAATGATACTAATGTTTAGAGCAGCACAAAAAATATCTTGAGAAAAACAGTCTGGGGACAGATTACGCAAACTGCTTTCCCCTCCAAAGATACTAATTTTGATCCGTATAATACCAAAACCGAGTAGTTTTATCCACATACAAGAAAAGAGGACTGTAATTTAATTTCTGACAATTCAATGCATTTTGCAATTAGTGGTATAATTTTTAAGGACATAATCATATTCTGTCTTTTATAACAGTACAGGTTCCCTAAAGTAAGTCACACACAGTCCTGCATTTTCAAACTAAACATATATATGTAAATAAATAGTGTAGGGAAAAAAAAAATATCAAGTAATTATATAAGAACACTACAAATGAAAACCTAAATCCTCAAAACAGCCAAGCAGACTTCACGCATGCTTACTTGTACGGGATATTTTTCCCCATTTTAAAAAAGGGACCTGTTTAAATCAGCTGAAGACCACTGAGAAGTCAATTAAACCCCTGCTTCTCCCCCCAAATTCTCTCTGAAGCAGGACAAGCCAGTTCAACCAACATCCGAACATGTGCCTAATTTCCTGGACACCTGACACTCTGAAGACATGTCTGCAGATGTTGAGCTCTCTGTGCTGCACTCTCCACTCACCTGAAGTTGATGGATTTTATTTTCAATGCCAAAAATGCTGTAAAAATTTCAGTCTGTCAAAAATAACCTCAGCCCTCATAGGCAGCAAAACATTTCCCTCAGCACTGTCTATTAAAATGGTGAATAAAACATGACTGTTCTTCGCCCTCCATACAAGTACTTTCAGCACGGGAAACAAACACTCACCAGAAAACACTTTCTTAAAAAGGCATCAGTGAAAAATCTGCTTTATTCTCTCAGCCATAATCATTAATGCAGCTCAAAGAGGAGCCAAGCGAAGATCACATGAGCAACTGCATTCATTATTAAACCACATGTTGATTGCTTTTTCCTAAAGATACACTTTCATAGCATACTATTGCCAAAGTCCTCCTCCCGAAGCACAAAACAATTGCTTTGTTCTGTGGGACTTGTTTGTATGACATAGGAAAATCATGTAAAAATAAAAATCTTCATTTTCACTTTGAGAAACACTTGAACCAACTGACTATTAATTGATCTCCAGACCAAGGCAGACAATTGACACGGAAAGCTGTAATCTAAGGGGTTAATACTTGGCAAGGTATCAAGGACCAGGACCTTCTAAAGTGCTGGGAATCCTTCAGACCCTTCAACTAGGCAAAACAGAGCAAAATCTGCACTTCTTTTGCTCCAGCAGGAGCAGCAATGGCAGAGAATCACACGTCTATGAATTTACCTCAGTGTAGAGGACAATTTCACTGCTCTGAAAGCAGAAACAGCAGGATGAGAAATGGAACGTTTTCCACCTTCTCCCGCTCAGAAAACTTTCCTAAACCTCCACTGTCCTGCTGCTCAGCCGCTAAGCTATTATCTGCTGGCAAGGGCTCCGCTCCAAGTAATTTCTTCTAACTTGCTGCTAGAAAAGTACTTGGTCAACTCCAAGATCTTTGAGTAGGTGTTACAGCAAACATATGGTTCCAATGAGAAGAAGCCGAGATCCCACAGCCTGTGAGCAGAAAACACTGCCTATTTCACCAGATTGTTAAATCCCACACACCCGCTGCAAGCAGAGAGGAGACAGACTGCTATCCTTCTCGTTTGGAATCATTAATGATTGATTCTGAGTCATTGGTAGGAAATTCCATAAATAGGACGTGGCTAATAACAATACTTCTTTATTTCTCATTGTGGTGAGGCACATTTTCTCTTTCCAGAATAAGTACACTTGAGGTGCAGTTTAAATGAAGACAAATCGATGCTCAGTGTTACGGGCTTACATTTTCGAAGCCACCTAGAGAAATGGATGTTAATTTCCTGATGAGTTTCTGATGGAAACTAGATACAGCAACCGCTCAGCAAGTTCAAAAGTTCTCAGCCTTATTACCCTGCAGTCACAGAAAGAACAATAACGAAGGGAAAGTTTGACTCTACCATTTGCAATCAGAGCTTTAAAAATATGTGACAGCAGCTGCAGCCAAAGGCATGTACATGCTAACTCCTAAAACTCCTTTCAGGTAGAGCCCCAGCCTCACTCCAGTTAATGGAGGCTTCCAGCCAGTAGGGCCAGGACTTCAACACTTGCATTTGCAGTTTTATTTCATGGTCCCAATACTACAAATGATGGAAATAATGCTCTTAGGAAGGGGGAGGGGGGAGGGGGAGGAAGAAAGAAAATGCCTATTAAGAGTGTGGCCAAATACAAAGCAGCAGGTCTCTAAGTGCGCTTGGGTTTTTTTCTCCCAAAGCAGGGTCAGAGCTAAAAACTCTATTTGAGCAGAACCCAAGGTAGATTTCTGCCTAAATTCAGACATATGAGACCAGTTCCTAAGCTGATATAAAGTGGAGTAGCTCAACAGAGCAGAATAGACACATTCACAGAGTCGCAGAGGAGCTGACTGTATATTGAAAGTGACAACAGACACAAGAGGAAAGTTAGTCAGGAAAGGATCACAAGGTTATACTAAGGTTAGAGAAATGCCCTTCCTTACACATGGACCTGGCCACGAGACAGAGCAAAGAGTGTGATGTGCAGAGTGATGAGAATTTGATCCAGAGCTGCAGTGCAACAGTCAAGGAAACAAAGCAGCAGGGTCATCAAAACATAGCCAAATGCCACCGGGAGTGTGCCTGCAGAAGAAAGGCAAGCAAATGTCTGCCAAGAACCACAGACAAACAGGGGAGAGAAGAAAGAGGAAAAACCTGAAGGTTAAAGTAAAGTTACACTGAAAAAAATACCACCTTCTCCGTCCTTCCAAAGACAGGCTGCAATCAGTTTCATAAACACCTGTGTTTATCCATTTATTTTTCTCCATTTGTGAAATACTTACATTCAGTTTGTTGCTATTTAACCAGCAGCTGAGACTTTTATAACTTCCAAGAAAGTGCACATAAATTGAAAAGGAGTTTTTCAAAATTGTGTAAGGCCTCGTGTACTGCCTTCAAAGGAGACATTATTAACTCACTCCACAGCACCCCAAAGTGCTCGCTGAGCTCATGGCCAGGCTGTTCATAAGCATTCCCTCAGCCGCAAGGTAGGCAGAAAATAGTACAGAAACATACACTTCTACTCTGCAACAAGAGCCTGAAGGTAACCAGAACTATCTTTGCAGAAGCCGTGAGGAACTAGTAAGAGTTGACAGGTGTAAGTATTACCTGAAATTGATAAAAACAGTAACTAATGTTATGCAGTCAAGGCAACGTGACTCATCCATCACCCCGAAACACAGACTCAGCTCCGAATGCATGCTTGAGCCTACTGAAGTGAGTGAGGGTACCCGTACACTTAAAGCTAAGCATATGCTACAAAAACTTTCTTAAGTCAATGCTTATAAATTCTGGTTTTCTTAGTGCTGAGCATCACAGCAAATAAACACACACAGTCAAAAACATGACTGTCTACTAATTACACGGCTAGAATCATGACTTTGCTCACACTTACAGCCAAACTTGGTACTAAAGCCTCGTGTGTTCACTCTTTTCCAAAGTAGGACTTCGTAATTAAACCCATCTTACCCTTCATTGAGACATTTACAGAAAAGCAGCTTTGTTAAAAGGCAGTCAGAAATCTAAATGCCTGGAAAGGATCAACATGAAGGAGGGAAGGTGGAAAAATGTTAGGAAGCAAAGAGGACCATGCATCATTGGTATGCTTTATTTTAATGTAAACATTCTCGAGTGCGGGCGGGAAGTCACATTTACCCTGCTGAAATATTTGTAAGTTATGTTACATGTAAGCCTTATTGTATACAGAGTCTGAACCTCTTAATACCTTCTGAACTACTGAAGCCTTATTTTGATACATACACTACTCTTTTCATTGCATTTCTTTACTTCATGTTTATTTTTATATATATATAAATATTATATACATTATTTCTTAAGTCTGTTCCAGCTATATCTTTCCCTATCAGTAACGTTATTTAAAAAAAAAATTAAAAATATCATTTTTGGTATTAAAATATTTTCCACTGTTTGAAACACTTGCTGGAAATCTGAATACTTCCTCCTCCCCCAGATATGTTCCTCTTTTCCAGCTGGAAACATAAATTAATTTTATTTCTTTTTACATCATAAAATATCTACACCGGTCCGAAATCACAATCAGGCTACCATTACTGCATAGGTAACAAAGTGTGGTGCTTTGAACCGTAAGTAGAAAAACATCCATTAGAATTTGGAATATACTCTCAGCTGCCACATGGCACCCAGATTTTAATGTCCCAGCAATTTGCAGCAGGAAGCCTGGTACCTTGGAAGAAGGCTCTAGTCCGTAATTCACCGCACTACAGTGTAAACCCAATGGCAAAAATCAAGTCCTAAGGTAAAATATTGAGTCCAAAGGGCTTAAAGGACATCCCTAGAAACAGCAGGGAGCTCACATAGAGCTTACAGGAAGAACACAGTATAGTGGACTGAGGCTTGCTCAGGTACAGCTTCAGAGATCTCTTCCCTTGCTTCAGCCAACTTCTTCAAGAAATTTGATTAATTATTCGCTGTCAATAAAGAACAGGCATTGATACACTTGGATTCTGACTGCACAACCCTGTAACCTGGCTGAGATAGCAACACACGGCCCGTCCTCTGACTTCTAGCACCACATAGCTTCCTGAGCTGCTTGCAGAACGACAGGTTGATGGGATGCAGAAAAGGCCTCGAAGCATTACTTGTCCCTACTGAAAATAGTATGTACCTTTGTAACTGGGTGGCCTAACAACACTCCAAAACTTACCTCACTTTAGAAAGTATTTCACATCACCCAGTTGTGTCAGGTCCCTGAAATACATTGCAACCATATACAATCCAGCTGGGCAGGCTGACTGCACAATCAATACTGTCTGCTGAGACTCAGAGAGATGCATTCAGCTGGTATCTTTGCTTAGAAGCACAGTACATCACACTGGACTACAGCAAATGAGTCTTTTTGCCTTTTTGTTCTCACTATTATAGTGCTAAACCACTTACCTACTGCTCCAACAGCAGCTCTGCTTAGAACTTCTATGGCTAAGCTTTTCACACACACCTTGCTTATGCCTGAAATTATCTATATCTTGAGTCTGGTTACAATATAGTCATTTTAAAGATACTTTAATAAGAACTGAACACGCTTTTTCATTATAAAAATAAAATAAAATAACATTCTAAAATGGTTTGTAGGCAATCCTTTCGGGTACCTGCAATAACAGTTTTTCTGTTTGTGTTTGTATTAGATTTATATGTATACATTTCTACTGTATTGAATTTATCAAGGATTGAAAAAAAAAAAAAAAAAGCCCTACATGACAGCATCTAAAATCTGTCCCTTCTATACATATAATACAGAGCAGAGTTCACATCAGACCTTAATTTTCACATTCGTGCCTTTTGATTGCTTTTTTCCCCCACCATCACTGGCTCGCTACCAGTGATTTGTTTCAATTTTAATGCTAAAAAGCTTAAATCAGCCAAATGAACTATCAGTTTCTGGGTGCAAGTAACTAAGCACCGTACATGCAACAGTATGCAAACGTGATTCCAGGAGATGGGCAGCTCCTGGAAAATGCCATGACATAAATGTGTAGCTCTTCTCCATCTCCGTGATAAGGCTTTAATAATCACCTTAATAACTACAACTGCTCCCTGAACAATTCTAAATACTCACTGATCCCTCCTTATGTCATCTTGTAAACGTGGCAAAATAACAGACAGGGGACATGTTTGCATGATTAAAGCAAATTAGAATACAAAAAGATGCAATAAAACAGTGTAACCCTGAGAAAAGGCATACACCGTGGCAACATGAGACCAACGGAGACACTTCAGGCTCCTGCAGAAAATATCTATAGCTACTGCAGACAATATCACTATCGAGAACTAAATGCTGCATTGCAGCCCTTACCTCATTACATGAATACATTCTGGTTCCTTGGTGAAGCTGTAGGCGTAGCCACTGGATGTCGTGCCAAAATCAATAGCCACAACAACAAGAAATAACTGTTCTACAGCATCATTTGCATCAGAGTCCTTCTGTCAAACAGCAGAAGCAAAACAGACACTGAGTCACTGATTAGAGTAAGCGTAACCTGTCCTACCCTTCAGTACTTCTGAAGAGACATACGTATCCCTTCAGTGGAAATAAAGCTGCATTTCTGACCAAAATTAATACCAGAAAACTTCACATTCAAACAGAAGTGGAAATTCAATATACAACTCAATATATTTGCCGAACTAAGCTGCTGAATAAAGAGTTGCCTTCTTATTTGCCTCTTGAAATAGTTATTATGCAGTATCATTAAAAAATTATGGCTAAAAACTACGTCTTTAGTTTGGGGGCTGGTTTACTTTTTTGGGTGTTTTCACATGCTGGTGGTGGTTAAATCTCTGGCAGCTCAGCAAGTCAGGAGGAGAAGCTGGAAACACTGGTGACAGGGCTTTATGGTACAGGCAGGCAGGCAGTGAAGGGGGGCAATGCATCCATCTGCACACACGTCACTGGCAAAATCACCATGGACCAGACCTGCTGACGTATTACTGAACAACTCGTGTCTGAATCATACACCACTACTGCTCAGCATGTACCCTCAATAATGTTTTGCAGCAACTGTTATTATCTTTTACAAAGGAACTGCCAAATTCCCTCACTCTATGAGCAGTAGATCCTCCTCCTCCTCACATATCTCCATCACTCCATGCCTGCTACTCCCAACACCTATCTACTGTATCCCTACATTTTTCAAGATCATCCTGTAGGCCTGCTATTTAAAATGAAAAAACAAGAACAATAAGGTTTGGTATCAAATAATGAAATCTTGTTTTGAACTTTCCTAACATATAAATAACATATCGCTCTAGTTGAAAATATTTATCTTCCTCAAACAGTTTAAGGAGAAATCAAAATGAGAGAGGACATAAATTCATCAGTACAACAGAAGTAAAAGGGGAAAGTTCTAGACTATATGGAGAAAAAAAGGAATAAAAGCTAAAATTTATGGGAGAGAACTCTGGAAATCCTAAAGAGGGATGTCACAACCCTGAACTTGATTCAGAAAGTTAAGGACAAAATTCCACAAGGGTAGTAACGTGTTCTGAACATCACTCCTTGAAATATCAAGAAATACACTTGTATATACTGTTACAGATTACGCAGATGATCTTAGAAAGAGATGTGACTTAGTTTTAATGGGAGTTTGTCAACAAAAAAAATGTGACAGTGTAAGAATTTAAAACGCACTACTTTTACAACTGATTGTCTTGCTTCTAAAAACTTAGAGGTGGCTGTTTTCCTCAAGAAACTAAAACAGTTCTATTTTGGGCTTCTCTCAAACTTGGAGGAGATGCTTTTTCCCGGGAATTTAGATTTTACTTTTGAGTATCATATATATCTCCTTCCTTTTTTTCAGAATAGAATGAGAATTTTCAGGGGCTGCCTAAACAAATCTGTGATAAAGACAGGGACAGAACTTGGGAACCTTGAGGATCAAGAAGGCCCTGAATCTGATATAAAAATACACAGGAGCAAATCTACTAGCTCAGCAAGTAGACACAACAAAAAGCAAAACCAGGACCACAATGAAATGGATGTCACCAGCTTCAGTGTAGCTAAATTTCACTTAGGACTATGGATAGCATAAGAGAGATCACTACAGGAAGGAATGACAATTTTCTAAAGAATTTACATCCCACCAAACAGGCAGGAGAAGGCAATGTCAACATGCAGTATGTTAAGAGTACATTTCTTACCGCAATATGCGATGGAGACAGTGGAGTTATTCCAGGGTCTCCCAAACTTTTGGCTGGTGATGAGTAAGCAGATGTGGAAACTGCATCTGAAAGGAAATAATTTTTCAGTGTCAGTAAACAGAATGAGTAGATAGGACAGTTGCTTTGCAAACTGCTACACTATTTTCCTGTTTTAACAAACCTGCTAAAAAAGACAACAAATTCCACAGCTGCCACATAAAATATGTATTTTTTTTGCACTTACAACTTGCTAAGACAGCACAACCACAGTTTTGGTTTTAAAATGTTGCCTGTCCTTCATGACTAACTTTCATTATTTTGCCTACTACGTAACCATGTATAATTTTAAAAGCTTTCCTAACTATATTCAGGAGCAGTAGCTCATACAAGCAGCTTGAAGATTACACACTCACATTAATAGCCTAAGATTTAAATGTGTGAACACAGAAACTAAAAATAAGTTTTGAGATCAAAAAAGGTAAACTCATTTCAAGAGAAAAAGAGTCGATATCAACTTGAAAACATAGTAAGTTGCAACTATTCCATCATGAACCTTTATTCTGAAACTTTTCCAATACTGCCTCTGTTTTCATTCCCCAATACACTGCACTGAAACATCTTGCAGCTGTTAATATTACTGCAGGACAGAATCCAGCTGGGAAAAGGGAATGTATTATTAACAAATCATCAAATAAATATTTCTACTCTGCATACAATACTGAAATTTCATTTAAAGGAACATACCAAACGAGTGACAAATACTGTGATGCACTATTTGTATTTTATCTTCTTGTGTTTACACCATTGGTAACAGAAAAGAAAATGGTTTATTAAAATAATTAAGCACTGAAGACTCAGATGGATTTATGTAAATTATATTCTCTTATGAAAACATCAATATTTTATCAAAATGGAATGTAGAAAAGGTATCACATACTCAGTCCATGCCCCCAAATTTAAGCCTTGAGTTTACCGAATTATCTTCTGTAGAACACAAGCTAATTATATGTAAAGACTAATAACCATAATAAATAAAAATATGTTGAAATGCATTATTTAATATCACCTACTTGGATATATCACACAATGAAGTCCATACTTAAGCTTGTATTTCGAGACATGACTGACAAGTCAGAACATTATTCTAAGATGACACAGGAGATGTCTTTAAGAAAAGACCTTAGAATTACTTTATGAAGAATCCTGTTATTCCTAGTAATCAAATATGTGCTGTTTCCCAGGGAAGATGCACCAACTCTGCAGTAGGCACCTAGGGGATAATCTGCCCACAGGAAAAAAATCTTCCTCCAAATCTTAATATCACTCTCATAGCAACACTTACTTCAGCTCAAGTTACAATATGCCTGCTGAGCCTGATCTTCAGAAGCATTTGCAGAAGCAAAATATTCACATTCTCTAGACAAGTTTTTCAAGAATATATTATGATACTCCTCTTGTGGTAAAGTACAAAAAGCCACAGGGCAAATGCAACAAGCACTGAATCTGCTCAGTTTGTTAAGATATATTTGGATCAGATGCTGTTATCAGTCTCCTTTGTGCAATTTCTTCTTCTTTTCAAAACAGATTAATTTTTCTACCATCAATATGGCATTTTTCATAGACCTGAAGAACAATATTTTAGCACAGGAGGGAAAAAAAAAAATAAAATAAAATTAGTAACAAAACAGGCTCCTTGCATCCTGCTGTCTTTTCTGACTGGACCAGAACCAGTACTTGCTGAGCAGACCAGGACATCTCAATACTGACTCAACATCTTTGGAAATTGTGTGTTTCCTCCACTCAGGATGCTGGTTTTGGAGGACACAAACGTAGGCATAAGATCACTATTGATGTGAAAACGTTTCTCTTTGTCACCAATTCTTTTTGTTACCTGTTTCAGCGACCTGTTTTCCAGCCTGTTGTCAGTTATCAGCCTGGGTGTACCTTTAGAAGTTATTTATTGCTCTATATGCAACACAGAAAATCCTGTGTGACAGTATAAACATGGGTGGTTTTTTGTCTCCCAGAGAGCAGCAATTAAATAACCAGTGTAATGTTCATATTCACCCGATGAAACTGTGTTAACTTGGGTGGTGGTCTATTAAGAATTTATTCAATCCTGTTAACTTGTGATAATCCAGAGGTGTAAAATATATACAAGCACACTCACTGTATCCACAAGTATAACAATATTTGCCAACAAATAAAAAACATTAAGCAGAGATCTGTCTTGGGTACCCACAGAAAATACCTCTTAAAACAGAAAATGACCTTAGATATTTTCATTGAAAAATCTTAAAAATAAACTGTCCATGTCAGTTTCAGAATGCTCTTCCAGGCATAGAGGCTGGATTTGTGGAAGGGATAACTTTTTCTCATTCTCATCAACTGCTCAACTCTGCTGGAAGGTTAAGCTCTTGGTGATTTGTCAGTATTTTTTGACCAGAGGAAAAAAATAAATCCTTCCGAAACCACGGCCACTCTGCACTGCATCCACTGTTGCTCCTGCAAACACCCAGTTAAACAAAATAATTCTATGAATCCTACATGACACCAGCTTAGAGTTCAGTTCAAGTAGAAGAGGAAAATCCTGGAAGGTGATGCTGCAATCTATGAAATAGCAAACTAAAATTTGAACCAAAGGCTTTTGTTAGAGGGATTCTGCAGAGTTGCTATCATGTGGGCACAAGCAGCAGTTGCATTACACTGCAACTCATTTCATGAGACTAACAACTAATCAGGTACAATAATTGGGGCGGCTATAATTGTTAGAATGTAAGTCAGCTGTTAAAAGAGGTCCTGACATTACCAAAGAGCTTGCAGAGCTAATAAATGAATAATCTGGGAAGTTAAAAAGTCGTTTATCAGAGCAGCTGGCATTTACAGAAAACGGCCTGCAAGCCAGTCACCCTGGATTCAATGTCAAGAGTTCTTCTAACAAGTGGTGAAATAGTTGTTAAAACCATATGAAAGAGGAAATTTGTAACATTATGCTGTCTACTCTATCTAAACTGAAAAGTGTTAAAATATACTTGTCCGTGTGGGAGCATTAATATTTTGTTGAGATAGCATCCACTTGGGGAAAAAATGTGCATGTGTCCCAGTTTTCACAACTCTGTTCTGAAAAGTGGTAAATGTGCAGATATTCCAGGATATTTTTAAAAAATCTCGTATTTCTAAAGGACTGTGATTGGTTGATCTGAAAGAAAAAACCCACCTGTTCCAAGCCAGAGAATGGCTGAAGGGTTGCAAGGAACCCAACCTGCAGTCATGGATCATAAAAGCTAGCCTTATTTTGGCCTAGCCTTTGTGAGTAAATTCCTTTTCTTAAGAATTTTAAAAGATGTCCTGGAGAGTACCATGTTATTTGGAATGGTTCTTAAAAACAAGATGTCTTATTAAGGCTTCGGTAACAAAAACCCACAAGAAAGTAGTGTCCCACATAGCTGAAGTTCCAGCTTTATCTCCCATGTTTACCAAGGATCTGTATCTGTGTCAAACTACAAACCATGAAAAAAACATACAGCTAAACAGCACGTGTTAAATAAACACTTAATTCTTGACAATTTACACACCAAAAATAAATGGAGGAATCTGATTTAGAATCCAAATTAAATTAAGTCTTCACATACTTAGTCCAATATTTAAATAATCTTCTTTCCAACTACAATGCAAGCTTTTTGAACAGAAATTCCTTAATATGAACATTAACCTGATACATGACTGTCTATATCAGGGGTTTAGATAATTTAACTAAATTTGTACAGAATGAATTTGAATACATCATTATTATTTGTGACTTTAGTCCTAATCTAAGCAATTGCCAAAGAACACCTTGTTCGCTTTCAAGGTGACCAGATGAGGGAATCAAGAAGACTCTTATTCAGCACTTTTTTTAACCTATCTGATTTGCAAATCCCCAAACAATTACAGAACTGGTGAAATTATGAGATCAGCAAATACCGTATTAATGAGTCATGCTCATTATCATATTAGTTGCAATTGCTGGTTTAGCAGATTTAATTTAAATTATTTCTTCTTGTCATCTAAACACATGCAAGAGTTTATTTTCTGTGGTCTTCTGCAATAGCAAATCAGTTTAGCTTTTCCTGTTTTCAGTAAATGATTAGCCAAGATTCTAGGTTTCCAATTTAGCTGACAAAATGCAGTGAGGATTTAACCTTTAAGTGTCACAGAATATAGAGTAAAGCAATGTCCAAAAAACTTAGCTGATACAGTGTGAACATCCTACTGACAGCACATTCAGCTGAATCTGATTTTCTAATAAATCTAGACAGGAGGACCAAGCTCATTATTTAATTGGGAAAATCAGTTAAGGGAAGCTGATCTCCTCTGGAGGACTATCAGCCACTTTGAGTATTTGGGAGCCCCTGCTACACATTCTTATTCAGGTCTGGATAATAAGTTTTAGGGAAACACGGAATGTATCAGATATGGGCCACTACAGTCGCAGATAGTCACTTTTAAGAAAACAGATTTCAAGGTGCTTTAGGAAAGCTGACTGCTAAACCTCATAGTCACAAGTCACTAAGATGGTACTAAAAGAAAATCATTTTTCAGCAGCTATACACAGAATCTACTCTTTTCTATGAAATTCAGGTTGTATTAAAAGTCAGCTACACCAGTCATCAGTCAAATTTTCTGCTTCCTATACTAGGGAAATTGTTCATTCCAACAGTGAAGCAGGCATGGCAGTGGATTCTTTGTTCACAGAAGGTTCCCCACAACCCACAGAACAGAGACGCCAGACAAGCTCAAGTTTTTGCAAGGGTGTCTAAGTAAGAAACTAACAAGACAAATTAAAAGCAAGAACTGAGGAAGCAGGACATGCCACTCAGCAGCATAAAGCACAGAAATGCAGACAGATGAGCGAAGGGGGGCAATTTCTGAATGTCTCTCCTGTCACCAGTTTAGCATATGGAAAAGAAATGACTTGAAAAAATAACGTATCAAGCCCCAAGTCTGCTATCAGACACTCCAACGTGGACTTTTTGAGGCACATTCTGCAGTACTTCAGAGTTCATGCCTACCAAAGAGAAGGCTTGACTGTGAGAGCAGGGCACTTTCCAAACCTCTGCAGACCTCACCACGGTCTGGATCTTCTACAGCTATTTCACAAACCAGAAAATGGGCAGCATTACTACTGAATCACCTGTTTGGGAACACATCTGAACAGTAGTATGTATCTTATATCCCAAGCAATGTATCCTAAATTCCTTTCTATTCCTATCCTGCTGGTGGCCACAAACCCAACGCTTGCTAATTCAACTTTTCTCATGATTTTCTGAATCAACAACAGGATCAATACTATTCCCTATTTCAGATCATATTTCTAGCATTTTTAGAAGTACCTTCAAAATAACTAGTCATATCTTTTTCAATCTAAAATATACAATGCAATGAATTCCAGGCAGGTCTGAGCTTGAGGACCCACTGGAAAGACCTGGGTATCACACACTTTTCTGGGCTTTCCTCAACTCCCACGGAAGTATTCCTACAGCATGACCTCCTGCCTCAAAAGGAGAGCTGCAATAACTCTTTTTTTTTTTTATGTGTATAACGCATATCTGCTATCCCACATGCCAAACCCATCAACCTCTCCATTATCTGTAGGCCAATGAACCAGATGCACAGCGTAACTCAGGATGCATTAGACCTACTAAAAATGCCACTACTGCAGCCAGTTTTTATGGGTCCAATAAATCCAAGCTCACTGAATTTACCATGCACATACTACTCATTTTCACAGATGAAACACTTGGACATATCTGATGGCCATGCTTTCTGGAATTCCCAGCCATCCAGTTCCTGGTGAGAGTGACTGCTATATAAAGCAATGACCTCAGCCAGGTTGCTGGTCATACCAAAATCTTGGCCAAACTCTCCATTTTCCATTCAAACAGTATCTCTTGATTTTAAACAACAACAAAAACAATTATTAAAATGATGTATTGAAATATGGCTATAGGGTAGTGATCAGGCAAAAAAAGAATGGAATTAAAAACACTGTTTTTAATTTAAAACACTGTATATAATTTTGAATATCAACAATTAATTTTGCTGCAAGAAAAGCTTGCTAATGATGTTTGCACAACAGGAAAGGACGGGTTTACCATATTGCTATTAGCTAACAACCGCTGCATTGATGAAGAAAACCTTATTCAGCTTTTCCTATTGCTGAGATTTTGTTTTGCATTAAGAACAAAATGTCATGGCTTCCAAATGTAACATGACAACCAAGAGCATTTTATTGCAACTACAAAGACGGTCTTTGAAAATAATTATAGAACAACAAGGAAAAAAAAAAAAAAGAGAGAGAGAGAGAGAAGCAAATACAAAAAAACCACTTAAAGTATCCTTATGCTTAATAAAAAGATCTTGCATTTCACATCAGAAGTAAGAACCTTCTGTTTCTACTGAAACCAATGACACCACTACTATTACCATCAACGGAATCAGAGTTCTTTGTTTGAAAATGCCAGTAGGCATCCAGCTGGTTTGCTGAAGACTGCAGTACACTTCCCCTCTCTGAATACAGCCACAGCTAATCTCTGATACAAATCCAAGTTTCCTTATACCCTTTCATAATAATTGGCAACCCAAAGAGCTGGTATTCATTGCACTGATACCAACTAGAGTACAGTGATATCCTGAATAAAAAAATCTCCTAATTCTTTGGATAAAAACTTAGAAAGAAGAAATGTTCCTCATTACAACTTTGACCTTTTTCATTTATGCTTTTGTGTTGTCTCCCACCACAATTACAGTTTGACTGGAGGAATTGCTTTTCCACTATGCTATCCAGCTTTCTAAGACAATGTTTTAAATTCTATTGTTAAGAGCATTAAAAAACAACCCCAGGTTCTTCCCATCACTCACTTTGTGGATTATATTCATTTTCCTGCATCTCACCAGCAATGGGAAACCAAAAGATACTACTTATTTTCTGTGAACTTAATTTCAGATGAAAGAAACAGCAAAGAACTTGCAGTAACCTTCTGAAAATGCCGCACGGGTTACATCTCCTCTTTTTCACAGGACACAGGCTAAACTATCTTACCTAGATCTGATCTGATCTGACCTCAGTAATGCTTGGTAAGCTGGACTAGAACAGAACTGTCATACTCCTGTGAATGCTTCACAACTGGGTTTGTAAACCCCCAGCCAGGTCCTTCAACAAGCAGAGTTCTCTTCCTTCAACAAGGTCTTCTATGAATTTGCTTCCTTCAGGATTCCTTGCACAATTTGCCTCTGTGCAAGCACCATCTTCCTGGAACTCTCATCTCCTCCCTCCCTGCTTCCAAATGGAAATATGTAAGGAACAGAAAACAAAACAGAGATGTATAGAACCTAGGTTCTGTACAAAGATACCTTCTTAGGAAAGGTTTCCTGCTGTTTCTCCTTCAACATCATGTCTGTCATCATCTACCTTGTCTGCTTGGTTCACTGCAAGGTTGTCAGGAATGGCTCTAATAAGATTATGCTCCAATTCCCAGGACAACACTCATAAAATAGAACATTTGCAATGCTAATCACTTTCTTTGGGGAAAAAAACACCATTTGCCAGCTGAGGGTGGGCTGATTGGTTGGGTTTTTTGTTTTAATAAGCAAGATCAAAATATTACAGAGCTATGAAAATCCCTGTTCTACCTCAGGTTCCTATTTAAGAACCATCTCAGGACACAAGTGCACCCTGAAAATATGACAATTCTAGATTTACCTTTCTAGATCAAGATATTCAAAGGAATATTCTTCTAAGACTGAACAAGAATTACTGTTCAGCTTTTCCGGACCATGCAGCAGCACACAAGAGCAAGTTTATTTAGTTATCAAGCATTCCCACATACATGAAGTATCTCACAGTGCACCAAGCTGGATGATCGCAATGACTCCTTTTTCTTAAGACATAACTTGGGAAAGCTACTTGAAAATCTTTTTCTTCTTCATTTTGACAATCTTCAGGAATGCCAAACAGGAGTCACACATTTCTGGAGTCTTGACAAGAGAAAACAAACCTCTATCCCCTACACACACACACCCCCCTAAAAAAACAAAAAAAAAAAACCAAAAAAAACAAAGAAAGGAGGAGACAGGGTAAAAGCAATAGACAAACAAGAATAACTATTACTTTCCATAGTAGACCACATGAGATATATATATATATATATCCCTTGATATCCTTTAAGGCTATTAAACCAAATTTTGTTCAAAGATGGGAAAATAAGAGAATATTAGTTGTTGAAAAACTGCAAAAATTGGTATCACATTTGACAAGTTATCTGTGAATCCATAGGCCATGGCTATTGATGTAGTTTCTGACTGACACTTTATAGCTAAATCAAAAGTAAGTTTGTATTTCTTTATTCTTTTTATTTCACAGTCTTGGAACCAGATCAGCCATCAGGCTTACAGGGAAATACCCTTATGAGGAGAAAAACCATGGACAGAAGAAAGTAGATATTTAGTATTTATAAAGCAGATCACACAATCATGCAGTCACCAACCAAAATGTATTTCCAGCAGATTTTATACCATCACCCCATAGGCTTACGTTCAAATGCCATGACTGTGCATATACATCACATGGAGACTAATACTGACCAGCTGGAAAACCAAGTGGGACGTTACATGGTCACGGTGACTAGCAGATGGTATGGCTTGCAAATGAGTTCCTATGGCTAAAATTGTAACAGGAGCAGGGCTGAGTAAGCAAGAGAGCTACTACAAAAGGTTGGTTTTTGAATGCAGCAGTTCCATAATGACAATACTGGAAGCTTTTGTAAATGGCATGCCCTGACGTTCTGCTTACAGCATGTGCTCTACTAAGGTATCCATGGAAACTTGAGAAGGAGATGTTAAATTTGCTGGATCTGTTTGGCACCGGGAATGGGGCTAGTTTCCAATCAGCCTAGTATAACCACAGGTATTTTGATCTTTAAGCAAGGAGAAAGCATCAAGAGTCCTCAAACAACGATAAAATCCACAAGACCAAACTGTCACAGGAATGATGCATTTCCCAAGCAATGACCAGGTGGTTGCAAGGACATACTAAAAAAACTGTAATTTTAATATTGTTATTATCCCTTAATATAGAGAAATTACCTAATCACTGTAACGAGGAGACACACACCGAAATACCCCTCTTCAGACAGAAAAAGAAAGTAAGAATACAAACGCATGGAACCTCACAATGAAAGTCTGTGTGGGACAGGTGGGCATGGAGCACCAGGGACTGTCAAAGCCTTCCAAAGACACTGCTTCAGCCCTAGGCAGTGGTCCTGAAAAGCACTAAGAATGTAAGATGCATCCAGAAATGGACAAATCGAAGCAGTGATCCCAGCTTATTTCCTAAGGGAGAAGGAAGTAACATAAAGAGAACACCTCCTTCTCCAAGGAAACCAATGCAGGTTGGGTAGGCTCCTGCAATAGTTTTTCTTCAGAGAGTGTTAATGAATAAACTCCCTCAGACGACATAAAATTGCTACTGTAAAACCCCGTTCACATGCACGCTTCTTTCTGCTGGACTTGAGCAGATATAAATTGCTGGAACTATCTCTCAATATCCCTCAGAAATTGCATCTGTAGAGAACAGTCTGAGGGTGAGGACTCAGGCACTGAGGAATTACTGACAGAAGAGATAACAGATAGAAGAAAAACCCTCTCTGGGTCTCCTGTTTAATTTGTACATTAAGATGCTTTTAGCGCTGATATGTGTGCCCAGAGTCCTGCAAATCCATCACAGAAGAGCTACCAACTTGGGCTGGTGAGCAGCAAGTGCCTGTGGCCAGGGAGCAGCGTGCAGGCGTGGGCACATCAGTGCAGCTCCTAAAGCTGCGCTCCGGTGTCCTTGACACACCCTGATGCAGTCCTGAGTAAGGACATGCAGACCAGTCTGGGGTAAAGAACAAAGGATTTCTAGCCTGAATTCTGAGTATTGGAGTTTATTTATTTGCTTACTTTATTAGCACTGACTGCATTTTCCTTTTCATTTACATGAAAACCTTTTCCATATCCCTCCGAGACAGACTTTAAAGGAATTTCCTGTTTTAATACCCATTACTTACACAGTTGAGCACTGATATCTTGATTTTAAAACACTGTGAAGTCACTGCTTCAGTAGTAGTTATGGCAAAATTTAAAACTCCCATTTGTTTATTTTAAATGCATATCACTGTCCTTCTTAACGGCACAGCACATGGGCCAGCGCTGACATATTTTGAGTAATGAGACTTAGGGAATGTTCTTTTTAAGCCCAAAAATGTGCCTGGCCGCTGAGAGGAGGCAGTTTCAGCTTAACGATCCAGGAGCCAGAACATTTGTCAGAGTGAGGAAGATGAGGTCTGCAGGTGTACCACAGGCAGTTCAGATCACTGAAGTTCACTCTTGGCAGCGGCATTTCCCTCGGTGCAGCACCAACATCTGTGGCCTTACATCACCAAACAGCTGCACGCTCTTCAGTAACACATCTGTGAAGCGAATGGACCACTTACAGTCACGACCGATGGACTTCAGAGCTCATTCCCAAAACAGAGTCCAAGTCGTCCCTGGTTTTTCACCAGCCAAACAGGCCTGTGCCACAGTGGTGCAACCTGGAGTTTTACCCATTTCTGGTTTTTAACTAGTGAGGCCAGTTAATAGAAAACTGGCAAGTGCCGAACAGAAGCTGAATAGTAAGCAACTGAAGTCATTTACGGATAGACAAAACACTCTGAAGTTTTCTAAAGCTGCATATGGAACACGTCAACATCTGCTTTATTTAAAACAATTAATAAAAGGAATATATACAAACTACCCAAGAAGGACATGTTATCTCATACCTAATTAAAGTCATGACTGTTCTTGTTCTCCTACTTGGAAGCAGCATCATTTGAGTGCATTGTTTTTTATTCCTTTCACTTTTTCCTTATTGTTTAGTAAGAACCAGCAGAGCTTTTCTAAATACCAAAAAAAGAAAAGAAAAAAAAAAGAAAAAAAAAGCCAAGTTGCTCCTTAACAATACCAACAGACTAAAACAGCCAGAGAGAAGTTTCTAAAACCATAAACGGTGCACTCTTTGAAGCCAAGCACTTGTGAAATCCCATCTGACACACCATCAAAAGGCAGAACCAATTCAAGTATAGAAAATGGAGGTGACAGGATTCTTTGGATGTTATTGTTTTAAAATAAAAAGTATACTTTTAAGAGATGGTTGGTTGATGCAATTCTAGAATAAGTGAAAACATAGTAGAGGACAGCAATAAGGGAACTAATTCCCCAGAACAGCTTAAAAGAATAACAAACTAGAAAAATTAATGTATTTGACCAAAACTGCAGCTTCTAAAGAAAAAGAAAAAAATCCAGACTTAATTGTAAAGGCAGAAATTTTCTCCAGAAAGGGATTCCGGAATTTCAACAGTGCTCCCATGGAAGTGGGAGAAGTTGGCCATGGCAGGTCACATCACCTCAACAAACAGAAAAGAGCACAAGATGAGACACCAGTCAACTCGCATGTAACCCCAGCCACCAGAGACACGGTCAGAAAGTGGAACAGATCCTAAATCTTGACATTTACGTGCAGGGATCAGGTCTTTTGCAACTGAGGCAGCATTTTGGTCTTCCTGCACAGAACTGGCTCCCAAAGGATGCTCTAACTTGAGTTGACATCTGAGGTCGCAGCAGCCTGTTCCAGCTCCTGGTGACAGTTCTGCTTGAGACATCCTGGTCACACCCTCCAAACCAGGATGAAGTCCCCATACACCATATCTGCATCAGCTACGGCAACCTTTGGAAAGAACAGACCTCCTGGGGCCTCGCTACAGCTGGCTGCAGCTTTAGGGAAACTCTGCAAGCACAGAGCAGGGCACCTCTGTTGAACACCAACTGCCATCCCAATGGGAACAAACTAAATATTCAGACTGAAAGCTCACAGGGTGACAGCACCACATGGGAAAACTTATCGGCTGTATCAGCATCAGTCAACTATGAGCCAACGGCTTTAAAAATACCAAAAGTCAGTCTAATTGGAGGCTTTACATGCAACAGCTCCTGGGTATGAACAATTTCATCCAGGCTCATACCAACCAAGCTGCAGATACCGCAATGCTGTGCTAACCGAAGCTATAAAAATGATTGGCAGGTACTGCAGACAACACTAGGCTATTTTACATATAGACATTTCTTTTATGCATTGTACTACGCTGCAGTAAGTGACTGCAGCTTCAATTCTGCCAATACAACACCACTCACTAAATCACATTTTATCCCCCAAGTCTTTGTTTCTCTGACAGCTTCAGCATTCCAGTGCGTGGAAAGAACATAAAGATTTCTGGCACAACAAATCATTGCTTTACTACACGGCCTCAAGCCTTCTAACAAAACCCCTCCTCCACAGATTCTCCTGATGTCAGAAGATACCCAATTTCAGTGTTACATCGCACTAACCTTGTAACTTCACAGAAAACAAAACACACCATACCCTGCCACATAAAAGACAAATGAACCTTCCAGTCTTTTTCCCTTTGTCAGCTGCATGCTAGAAAATTGTTACAGGTCACTTCAGACCAAACGGACATTGGAGACTTTATTTAGGAAGCACAGAGAAAAGATGCAGATTGGGTGGGGGGCAGGGAAGGAATCCAATAGAGCAGGTGATCTTGAAGATTCAACTGGTTTCTAAGTACTGTTTTCTGGGGAAGTTTTGTTGGTTTGTTTGGGTTTTTTTTAATGGATACTTTATGACTTTTATTCTACCTGCACTGCAATCAAACTATCTGATGCAAAACATTCCCCAATTCCCATTACAATATGTTCAAACTCAACCTTTTAAGTTTCCCCCATACATTACTACCACCACTTTAGGCTCAATGTTACAATTTCCTCGAATCTTTGCAGAATACAGTAAAAAAGAAGGGATGAAGAGATCAAATGAAATCAGGCTGAGTCTGCATTTCCCTTAGGGTTATTCACCCATATCATCTGTATCCTAGGAACCCTCTTCCTTCCCCCAGCTCCCTTCCCACACAAGGAGAGACCACCCCTGTCCTGCAAAGGCTGTGTTATTTGTATCAGGCACGGTGTAACTGCAAATGGACCAAACCCACAGAACCCTTGTTTCAAGCACAACAAGATTCAGATTGCCTGGGCTCCTGGGTCAAGTTGCCAAAGTCGGAGACCAGCAGACCGGTTGATGTAGCAAAATGGAACCACTTGGGTTTTACCCCATCCCCGCACCTCGCTGGGAGCTCTCTGGTACCCAAGGCTGTGCCAGGATGCTGAGGCTGGCTTCTCACCTCATACCGCGCTGTCTCTCCCACCCACAGCTGCCAGGTCTTTCGTCTTTTTTTCAGATCAGGCTACTCGCTAAGAAGGGTGCCTTCCTTTATTTCACCATCAGCCCCTGATTTCCAGCCCAAGCCAGGGGAGACCCCAACCCCGGGGGAGAAGGGAGCCGCCACAAAGCCCCCCTCGGCAGGGGCAGGCGGGATGCTGCAGGCCACGGCGCCGCATTGTTGTTTCACCTGGATCCCCTCCCGCTCCGCTGCTGCATCGCCTCCCCCGGGGGGATGAACCGCGGCCGTTCCGCAGCGGGCGGAGGAGGACGAGCGGAATTCCGCGGAGCCCAGACCCGCACCGCTGCCAAAGCCCGCCTGCGGGGACAAACCACCCGATATCCCACCGGGAAAAGGACACAGAGCCCACGGGACATTGCCTGCTGCCTCCCCACCGACGAGGCTCCGGCTGCGGATCGTTTCCCCTTCCCCGACAAACAGCGGCCGCGCCCGCCCCGCCGGCAGCGCATTGCGGCGGGGGGGGGACCCGGCGGGATCGGGGCTGCTCTCGGTGGTGGAGCCCCCTCCTCTCCCCCCACCCCCTTTACCTGCAGCACCGCTCTCCGTCTCCGACATGGCCCGACCGCCCTCCTCCGCTCCGTTCCGCGCCTTCTCTCTGCTCACCGCGCCCGCGGAGGCATGGGCCGCCCCGGGGAGGAAGGCTCCGCTCCTCCCTCTCCTCCTCTCTTCTCCTCTCCTCCCCACCCCGCTGCGTTTTTCCTGCGGAGAACCAAAGGGGAAGGCTCCGCGCTGGAGCCGCGTAGCTTGCGCCGCCCCTCCCCGCAGCCGCACAAGGGAGCCCGGGCTGCGGAGGCGGTGGGGATGTTGGGGGAGGGAGGTTGGAGCGGCAGCCCAGCCCGGCCCAGCCCCAGATGCGGATTTCACGGCTGCTGAAGCAGAAACCCCCTGACGGTGATAACTATAAAAAGAGCAAGCCCCTCCCCGGCGGAAAGTGACACCCTGCCAGGGAAAGGGTTCTGAGTCCCGCTTGGAGACAGCGGTGAGGATGTCTGCACAGGTTATATGTGGGTTGTTTGCCTTCAGGTTCTCAAGGGGTACACGTAGGTACAGCTAACCTGAACAGTCAGACATCACTATCAGGTCCCCCACTATCAGAAATTACGGTGTAACTTTTACATCATGGGATTCTTTAAATATGCCTTTGGAGTGAACTCTCCTGCCACCAGGGTCAGATTCTCTCTTTCCAGTGATTTTTAGCTAATTAACTTGTCTCCAGGACCTGGGAGAGAGACACCCTTATTGTCACTCGAGCCACGATTAAGTTTTAAGAGTTTTCCAAAGAAGCCATTACAAATTGGAGAATAAAAATAACACTGGTATCCTCCCACGAACAATCCGGGAGCCAGAGAAAATATTTTGCCATTTTCCTCCTATACTTTATGGTCTAATTCTCTTTTACTTTCCAGCCTCAGCGGCCATTCACCTCCTGGAAGCACTGCCAGCAGTTCACATGGAATAAATAAGGGCATTAACTCCAAGCCCAGCCTCAGCTCCTCGCTGTCTCATAGCCTCCGGAGGGCCACTGACTTTCATCACAAAGTAAAATTCACCCAAAGCTTCTCCCAAGTCCTCTGACCAAAGCTGTCACTCACACAAGGCAGGATCCCTGGGAAAATCCCAAGGACTAGGGAATTTTGAAGCAAAACCCTAGATGCTGCAGGTGCTTACTCAGCACCTACCTCCATTTGTTCCCTGATTTCTTCCTCACACAGCATTAACTCTGTTCCCTGTAAGTTTTAATGCCTCTGAGGACAAAGGCGTGCCACAAAAGTTAAAACTAAAGCAGTAAGCTGCTTCACATCTACACGCCCAACTCATCTCAACGGCCTTCACCAAACCTGTAGACACTAAAAAGACCACCTCTTCCTGAAATCCATGGGAAAAGCTGAACTTGGTTCTCTATCTCCCCAGATCAGCAGCACAAAGGGATTTTCTGAATTACTGAGGAGATGAGAAGGAAGGAGCATGCAGGGACGGAGGAACAGCAGCTCTCTCCACCGTTGTCATCGGCTGTAAGCTCACGGAGACTCCGTGACACAGGGATCACTGCCACAGTCTGCCAAAAGCCAAGGGCAGGGTGTATTGGGACAGCCTGTGCTGGGATTGCAGCTTCCTGCTCTTCCCCTTGCTCCACGCCAGGCAACAAAGGGGAACATCTGGCCAATAGTCAGCTTTAATTAGCTATTTAGAGTCAGGCTGAATATTTATGCAGTCATTAAACAGCCTCGGAAATAAGAAACCAAACAACTCTAATACTTGGTTTCCTGACAAGAGACTTAAATAGCAGAAACTTTTCCTTCAAATTAAATGCACTTCAATAGCAATTAATGGTAAGCTTTAAAATTGTATTGAGATCATTAACAAAGAGAGAGGGGAAAGAAAAGAAATTAAACAATCAAGGAACACATAAACAGATACCCAAATTGTATACTTTTAGGAAAAAATACTGTGTGCAGGCTTATTTTCCACAATCCCTCAAGCAACAAGACAACACATATAAAAATAGCATTTGCTGGGTACAGACATCTTTCCGAATGTCAAGGCAGTGACTGCATTACTCAGTATCAAGGCAGGTTGCCTACGTTACACACTCAGCTGTAGGTGTTCTGAATAATGCACAAGGAGAATATTTGAAGGCACGTGACTGCTAGTTTCAGAAATAAGTCCCTTTCCCAGAGAGTTTAGTATCTCTCTCTAAAATCTAAAGGAATCAAGAAAGAAAAAAAGCAAAATAAAAAAAAGCATCTGAAGTAAAATTAGATTCTTAATCTAAAATATGAAATTGACTAAGGAAACAGGACTATTTCACCTTAAATTTTGTTTTGGTTTATATCGAACAAAATAAATCATATAGATAAAAATAGAAAAATAAAACAACGCATTTTTTTTTCTCGTCATTGCTCTCCCTCAGAAACAAATGAAAAAGCACATTTCATATGAAAGAAAAGAAAATTTTTGAAAAGGTCACCGTGTCAAATGAGCCTGCTCTAGGGATGAAGAAACTTTATTTTTATTACCTATTCCTTAGGAACTTTGCCATTTTTATGGTCATTTTGATAGGCTGTTTGGAATCTGTGGTTTTCATCATTGAGATTTTATAAGCAGAAGAGGAAATGAGTCTAAATTCAATAATTAAAAATACTGCAAATATATCCATTTTCTAAAGGATGGCAAAAGTGAAGTCATCTACATTCTCTGAACACCTGCTCTTATGAACACCTACATGAACTAATTAGCTTGTCCCTTACACAAGATCCAGTTTTAGTGTGGGTCTGGAAAGAATTTGTTTTCCTTCTCACTGAACTAACATCAGCTGGTTAGTACCTCACAGGGGACTAGTAGCAGAGAGGAAGAACCCTTTTTTGACTTGAAACATCGAAGTCTCATTCCCTCAGACAACCAAGACACCCATCAGTGTTGAATTCAAGCTCCAAACCCTGGAGTTGTTATGGCATTACTCTTGACTATGGGAGAAGCATGATTTCCGCGGTAGCTTGGGGCAGACGTATGCTTTAAGTTCTCTCTCAAGCATCTGTTTGGGACTGAACATCTCCCAAGCACAGCAGCGAACCGTGATTTAATATACTGTATTTTGCATCCACAGAGCACTTCTTATCCTAGGTGATCCCTGGAAAGCTGCAGCCTCAAACTATTCCATTCATCACACAAAGGGTTTAGACACACTGGCATAAGCTGACAGTACAAGAATAATAGCTGTCTAACCTAGCTCTGGTTTTAGCAGAGCTAACACACACGTTAGCCATTAGCATCAATCAAATTTTCATGAGAAAATTGAAGATCACCACAGCGCCCTTCCAGGGTCAGATTTACGTGTTGTGAGAGCTACTCAAAGCTGTGGCTTCGTCAGTGACAAAAGCTATGTGCTTCTCACACACGATTACGAGCATCCAGGAGAGGCACTGATGGGGTAGCACCGAGAACCCGTGAGCTGTAAACACCAGGCACAGAGATCTGGAAGGAATATGGACATCTGAATACTGCTGTCAATGCACCTGACAGCAAGATGCACAGACATCATTATGGGCACAGAGATTAGCGTGCCACTGAAGCCCAGCACGCAGCCCAGTACTGGGAGAACTGCATCTTTTAAACCCACACCTTATTTAAAACAAAAAAGAGAAAGCAGGTAAGCATGTCTTGCGTCTTAGCAGCTCAGGAATGCTTCATCAAGCACTATGTCCACCTGCTCAATTAAAGTTCCTAGGGTAACGGTTTCATCTTTAGAATCACTGAATTTTTTGGATTGGAAGGGACCCTTCAGATCAAGTCCAATCATTGACCTAACACTGACAAAAACCACCAATAAACCGTGTCTCTAAGCTCCACATCTACATGTCTTTTAAATACCTCCAGGGATGATGACAATCACTTCTTCCCTGGGCAGCCTCTTCCAATGTTTGGTAACACTTTCAGTGCAGAAATTTTTCCTAATACCTAATCTAAACCTCCCCTGGCACAACTTGAGGCCACTTCTTGTCCTATCACTTCTTACTTGGGAGAAGAGACTTCAAAGTTTCCTTTTATGCACTTTCTGAAGCAACATTAGACATATAGTACCTGGTTTTCGCTTCTAACCTGCGTAATTGTTATTGCAGCCTCCTCCTTCATTCCAGCTGTATAGTTTTATGAGTTTTATGGCTTACAGCACTTGAAACTCTCCAGTTCTGTTTATTTGTGCATGTACTGAAAACTTAGTATTATTTTTATTACAGAGCCAACTGGCAATCTGTTTCCCTAGATGCAGTTGCTATCTTCCCCTTTCCTAAAAACAGCTTTTTATATTAATACTCAAGAAAACTCTGTAAAGACAAGAACAAAAACCTCTTCAATCCTGTCATGGCCTTTCAATAAAGCAGCTTATTGAGCACATAAGAATATAAAGTTTTTTTCAAAAGGAACAAATTAGACAGTTTCACCTGCCCTTTATACATGTCTCATTCCTGCTCTCCCAGCTTCTGCTGGAAGTGGAGCCTGCAGAAAATTCTCCAGCATCTCCCAGCAGGATGCTTTGTCAGCACATCTGCTCAGCTGTGGACACTGGAAGTGTGGTTCTGGTACTCGCCAACCTCTGGCAACATGCTCACGTGGAGAATACTTTCAAATACAGAAATGGCAGCCTAGTGCTCTCCTCTGCTTACACCCTTTGGGTTTTTTCACTTCTTTTACAACCTGTACTACACTGATATGTTGAACACTGAATGGTCCAATAGTCCTATCACAGTAACATTCCAGAGTCTTCTTGCCAATCCCAACAGACTGTGCCAGATACAGTATGCATAAAACCAAAAGATGGGTTCAGTCCCAAAAAGTTTCTACTCGGGTTCAACCACCTCTAAAACCAAGGAACTCCAGCTGGGCAGGACAAAATTCTGCCTACCTTATTTCTTATGGCCTCTGTTCCAGAGAAGACATTGTACCCTCCAGGTGGCATCTTTAGATATTACCACTCAAACCCTTGCTTTGCAGGCTGCTTCACTGAATGTAACAGCATTACCAAAACTGCAATGTTATTTGCAGAGCAAGTAATAATTTTGTGCCTCAAAAATATCTTGCAGCAGCCTGAAAATACTGAATTTGACAACGTAAAGGGGAAAGGACGCAGAAAATTATCAGACTTAACAAGTTACATAGGAGTACATTCTGTCACTGTGCACCTGTGATACATAAAAATGTCATCACAGAAATACATAGAACATTGGACCATTACCAGGCTTCTGTCTAACTGCTTTCTGAAGCTTCCCACAGTCCAGCTAAATACTAGAAAGAAAAGGCAGCATGCTGAAAGGTAAGCAACATGTTTGACACGAGATTCAAAACAAATTGCATCCAAAGGGAAAATCTGAAACTAGAATTATACGCAGTTTCCACAGACTGGTTACTCACAGGAAACAGAGATTTATGTTTTATGTGGGTACATGTGAGCTTTTAACTAAGACAGTTGAAAAACCATGTGGAGAAATACACAAATATAGTAAAAAATGTCAACCCAGATATACAGTCAGTATACAATTAATTGGAAGAGGGGGTACTCTAAGGCACAATAGATTTCATCCACCTCATTCTGTATCTAAGAGGTGGGAGAGGGCACACTGAGACACACACACAGACACGTACAGAGGGATAAAAGAAGCTTAAAGGCCAACTGAAGAAATGCAGACAGCAAAATCATAGAGTAAACAAAAGAAATAACCTCATCAGTTTTACAAGAAACTACTTGCAGTATACAGAGCAATCTGTAGCTCCACCCAAGGCTGAACAAACTGATTACTTACTGGAGTAAATCTTAATAATTCCACTGACCTCCAGCTTCCATCTGACATTAAGCAATGCAGGAGGACTGGGACATTTTAGATTTTGAAGAGAAATGAAAAATAACCAAAAGCCCTCTGAAACTCTTAAGAAGTATCTGGTGAATACAGAAAATGTTTTTAACATCGTAAATATATTTTGATAGACTCTCTCTTCTTTACCATTTCATATATATGAACATTATGTGATGTGATTTTTGCTTCTAAGAATATTATCCAAAACCAAAAGGTTAAACTGTTGGAAAAGATGTTTTATAAAGATATGCCTTAGAAATGCTCTTGAAACATAGTCTGTAAATATAGGTGATACTGGATTTTTTCTGAGTATTACCTTTTTATCAAAAGAATATTTGATAGAAAATTATATTTAGAACATAAAATGGTACCATTTATTCAGTCATGGGTAGATAAAGCATAGTAAATCACATAGATGAAGAAAAAATAGAAATACTCTTAGGCATAGTGTAAGATTTTAGTGTGAATCCACTGGTTGAAATACGTTCTTAAGAAAACATTTAAAGAACATTCCAATAACTCATATATATGAAAAAAATTAAAAGGCTAAAAAATTAAAAGGCTAAATAATCACTCAATCACTATGAGTCATTTATTTACTTTTGGTTAAAATGTGTGAACTGAATGGTGTCTTGAGTTATCACCAACATTTTTTCAAAATCTTTGTGTGTCACTCCTGTCCCTACATTCTTTGTTAACTACCACACACTTCTATTTTGGGAATCTTTAATGAGGGTACACACATATAAATGAAAGTACATAACATCCCAAATGAACAGTGAGGTTTTACGCTCAATATCTAATTTATCTCACCACAGGTTACATGAGACCTCTGATTGGTTCTTATTCCCTAATCACTAAAGAGATGCCAATTCCATATGATTATACCACTCTATCACTTGCTGTAAAATCTCTCCAAAGAAGAACATCAATATCAGTTTTTATAGATTTCGAAACATGGAGTCTAGTGTGCTAAAAATAAGGATAATGAATCAGTAAATCGTATTATTCCTGCAAAGGCAAGAAATTACCATGACTGGTAGCAAGTAATTAAAAAGGTAAATTGCGTAACAATGCAAAAGTCATCTAACAAAGAGATGGCTCTTAAAGAAAAGTAATTATCTCATACAAAATTAGCATCACTGAAATATGAAATATACTGAATTAATTACAACAGCTACATAAAAAATAGAAGGAAAAAAAAAAGCTATTTCCTGTATTTACACAAATGTAATTGAGAATACAGTTTGTCCCTGACATCAGAATTCAATAGTAAAGAAAGCACAAAATAAAAAGACCATGGCAGAGCTACACTGACTTGAAATGTATTTGAAATCAGAAACCATGATTCAAATCCCGCTTTGATGAAACATAAAGCTGTGAGTTGGAGAAGTTCACTATTTGTCCATTCTCACTTACATGCAACAAACTGCACAAAAATCTTTAAAGTGGCACATACAATGCAAGAAACAGCCTTCCTCTTATTAAATCTATTGGATTTGCCTGTGGTATTTTCAACAATGATTTATTATTTTAGTCTTCTTTGCCAGCAGAAAAGAATGTTGTTGACATTCCTTGAAGTGTTTAGCCTAAATTATTATTAAACTGCTCAAGTCTGGTAATTCAATAAACAAAGAATTTTTTTCAATAGAAAAACTAATACTCTTATAAATGTCGCCACTTCCTTAAAGTTAACTACCATAAAGATTACGCTCTGATCCCTCGAAGAAACATAACGACATCCTATTAATTTGCTTTTTCATTGAATAAAGATGAATTGCATAAAATTAATCCCATTAGTTGCAATAAAAGATCTGGGTTTAATTTCTCAGTGAAGATTACCATGTAGAAAAAGCCACAGCTGATTGTTTTAGTACGCTGAGCATGCACGTGTATCTTATAAAATCAGGTTTTTTCGCTGACCACAAAAATTTTCCATGCCTTTTTATACTTAAGTCATGATGGCAAACTCTGGTTGCAGCTTGTTTCAGCTGGATTCAAAGTCTATTCAAATCAATGGGAAATCTCCAATTGCTTTCAACAATTTTAAATCAGGCCCTGGAAGGCTGAAGCTCGGTGACAGCTGCCTTGTGTCCAGGAACTGTATGACAGGGGATGTAACGTATGCCAGCATTTCTCATATTCCTTAGCTTCATTAATCCGTGTTGTTACACAGAAACTTTCATTGTCTCCATCATCAGAATGACTGTCACAGAATTTGGATTCAGATGTGTCTACTGCACAATAGGAATTTGGGGGTTTGTGGTTGGTTGTTCAAAAAGGAGAACAGAACATGCTGAAAATGAGACTAGATTGCTTTCAGGATCTTGCAACACCAGCAGATCTCAGCAAGGACATTTGAAAACCCAAACCGAGCAAACGCACTGAGATTAATGCGTCCACACCTCAGATGATCTTTGTTCATCCAAGGTCTCCTGGCTTTGAGAGTAAGTGTAGGTGCTTCTCTAAAATCAGTTCTGCAGAAAATGTGTGTTGTCTGAGCAGGGTGCAAGCACAATAAATAAATAAAAAAAAATCCATCACCACAGGAAGCTGCATTTGGTTTGCTTAGAGTGGCAGCATAACATTTCACACACACACACACACACACACACAAAAAAAAAGTGCTTGACACTGTTTATAAACAGTGAAATATGTGTAAAAGTACTGCTCAAATCCATTTGACATCTCTCTTCCAAAGGACTGTATTTTTGGCTGAGTGCATATTTTCAATCCTTTTCCTTCAGCTCGCACATGACTGTTATGTTATTTAGAAAGGAGTGACCTTCTTTTACTAATATAAAGAATAGGCAATTTTGAATTTGAATGTACAAAACTACTGCCATTAAAGTATAATTTAACGCAGTGCTCAATGCAGAAGCAGTCCTCCTCCTGCAAAAGCTTTCTTCCAAAGCAACGGGAAAAAAAGAACCAGTCAGAGATGACAAACCTATATCAAATCAAATGGTTCACTAACATAATTTTGGTACTAGCATAAAGTAGGTCTTCAGATTGCATGACTTAAATAAAAATATGTAGTAAACAAAAAATAAATATGAGGGTTCTGCTCAAGAAAGGGGAGGAGCACATGATGAGGAATTTACAGTGAAGAGTGACTGCCAGGAGAAGAATAAGCATGGGGAGATAAGAATAGTATTTTCTAAAACAAGGTCATTGTAGAAAGGGTTTCAGATTCCAGTCAATGTTTATAGCCTTTGGTGTCAAGCTGTCCAAGAACAGATCCAGAAAGATTGACTTTGTAAAAGTAAATTTTCTCTGTCATCCTTTTTCTCACCCGAGATGCCATCTGTCAAGGCCTATAAACTTCACTGTAGATAGATTATGTTAATAAGACATGAAATACAGTATATAGCTACAGGGAAAATAGGGTGCTTGTATCAAATAGATCTCTCTGTTCACTGATGCAAGATCTGAGGGGCACATTTTATAGATAAATGGGTTTGGAATGACATTAGTTTAAAAGTGTATTCCCAGTCATAAATGGACCACACAGACAATGGACATGTAAGCAATCCAAATATTACCACGAATAACTATTTGTAGTCATCCTTCCTTATTCTAACTTTTCAATACTGGAGATTTAATAAATACAAAGGCAGTACACTTAACTCTCATTATCTCCATTTTGCACTTGAGGTAACTCACACAAGAGGTTTTAAAACCAGTTTTTCACAAGCATCCATCACTCACTTTCCATAGCGCTGTGTGAGTATTGCGAGGGCTCGGTATCTGTCAATACTTAAGTTGGGGAAAACAATAGTTCAGAAGCACTCACTAATTTTGAATGGTTAATTTTTGATTTTCAAAGATGGTCAAACTTACTGCTGCTTTCTCTGAGATGCAGCCGCTCAGCATCTGAAAGAGCAAAAGTCCAGTAGACAGAGCACTCGGAGATATGTAGATGCCTATCTTGATTTTCGGATTCACAGAGGCACCTAATCCTCAGTGAAAATTACAGGAGATAATTGTAAAATTGCTTTGCAAAGCCAGCTGGAAAGCTATCTCTATTTCTAGGTTCTTTGACAACCTTACTGGCACAAGTATTTCCCCCTGTAATAGATGTTTCTGTGTATCCCTGTGTTTCTAAGATATTATACTCTGCTTGCAACTGTAAGGATTTTTGCTGGAAAGAAAATTAAGTTTGCCTTGAGGTACTTCTCTTAAAACCGTGTCCTCCTAAAGGTATTTGAAATGTCAAGGACTTTGAATGAATGGATGCATATGGTTATCAGAAAAAGGGAAGCAAATGCTACTTGTATGTGAAATCTTGTTATGTATAAACAAGTTTTACATGGATAAATAACATAATTTCCTCTTGATGTGGTACAGTTTTTAGACAAAAATAAAGTTTTAGATTAATAATTACAATAACTCCTAATCTGAAATAACATAATCTGAAATATACAGGACAGTATACTACATAAAAACCGGATTTAATTTTTAAGCCTAAATTAAATAGACCTATGATGCAAAACTGAAGCTAAATTTGGATTTATGCTTAAAAGTAACCAGGAAGGACCTAAGGCATGTACTTCTGCAGTGTCAGACAAAAAGGTTGGCTACAACTTCATACTTGCTTGCCTGGTAGCCATCCCCACAAACCAGCAGGCATGCCAGTCCCACAAACCTACAAAACCCTGCTAAGAAGGTAAAAAATAAAATCTTTGTAGAATTTCCCCAGTAGAGATTTCTCACTCAATCATTTCTGCAGGAAAATCTTTGTTACCAGAAAAATACTATACTCTAATCAACACCTCAAAAGGTGCAAAAGAGGCAAGTTAAACACATGTCCACTGGGTCAAGATTCTGTAACTCCTTGCATCCAACTCCCTCAAGGTTTAAAGAAGGGAGGAGAGGAAGTGTGAGGCTCCAAGTCTGAACTCCTGCTGTTACATCAACTTCTGCACTTAGAAGTCATCCAGGCAGATGATTTCAAAATCACGCTGAATTCAAACTGTTCAGGACTTCAAACACTTGAAACATTCTCTTTAAGTAAGGCAGCAACAATTTTCCATAGCAGCCAAAGTTTCCAATGATTGCAGTGCATTACTCAAGATATCATGTGCCGTGCTAATCTACTCCAGAGGTGACAGTGGCACAGAAAACTGTGTAAGGCCAGCATCTGAAAGGAAAGATTGTAGACTCTTGGGCAAACACAGATGATAAAAGCATTCCTGGCGGTCGTTGCTATCTAAGCATTCTGAACAGCCAAGGACATCTTCAGACTGGCATAATATCACCTTCAGAAACTCCATTCTCGTTATCTATTTTGTTTGTGCAGTGCTTGTTTTGTCCCTCAGCAACCTTGCGTGACTCTCTTTAAAACCAATGGAAGTTAAACACACTCAGGTAAGAAGAAAATGAAAATCAGCTCCTTACAAAGCAACCCTACACAGGCAAACCTGAACCCAGTAACATTTTTGGATAAATATCACTTTGATTTACCCCTTCAGGTCCAAACACATACCAAAACAGAAAGCAGAACTAGGAACTTTCCAACTATGAAACAGAAACAAAACCACACACAAAGCCCAAATGCAAGATCAACAGGAATGTAAAATAAAAGTTAAACCGACTGGAGAGAATGTGTCTGTGATCCTGTCCCCACATTTCACAAAAGTAACAAAAGATGTCACACTGCTCTGACAAACTGTTCGTCCCAAGGCCTGAATTTTACAATAAATACGTATCCTTACCTTACCTTTCCTTCTTAGGCATAAATGAAGTATTCAGGAGGCTTCATTCAGTGGTCTCTACCAAATACGTAAGTGCCCAGTCACTGACAAAATATTCATACTTTCTCAATGTTGTTCTCACCGTGCCTGCTCTTAGAGTATCCCCAACACATGTCATACAACAAACAAACAAGCAAAGTTATGACAGAAGCTCTAGAAACACACAGCCAGTGCCTCCTGCATAGCTAATGACATGTCCCACCTGATTAATTTGTGCCGTTTGATGTAACCTTTCTCTTCAGCCAAGTTAATATGCCATCTTAACTCTGTGGAGGAAGTCAGTCAAGTTCTGCTTACCATTCCAGTACTGTAAATCTGAAGCAAACTCATTGTTACATTCCAAATGCCATAGAAACAGAAAGAATTTTAAACCAATGGTACCATGAAATGGGATGCATATCTAAAATCAGACACTAGTACTGCAGAAAGATTACATTTTAGATCAGCAACAATGTCCCAGCATTGCACAAGGAAACCAAATGCAAGGCAGCTTCAAGAGGAATAATTTGGATATCCTGAAAACACCACTAAATTATAACGTAATCACAACCAAAACAAAACTTGCTCTCATTAGTGAACCACACAACATTCAGCAGCTATCAAGAAATAAGGAAAAGCTTAAGATGTACAGACGAAGATAACTGAAAAAAATTTATCTCAAGATACAAAGCTATGTTAAACATGATGCTCTCACCTGGAATACTGTATTCAGTGAGACTGTCATGTAAGGTGTGCTACAGCCAAACAGGGTTCAAAGAACATTACAAGAGTGATGTAGAGACATTTTTCCATATAACAAGGAATTTTTAGATTGAGGTTGGACACAGAAGACAGACAAAGGTCTCTTGATGCACAACTCTGCCTGATTAGACTCACTGGATAGTGTTTTTTCTTTGGTTGCTTAAGAAAGTTCAGCTCCAAAACCCAACAGGGTGTAAAGCTCAAACATTTTACCTACCTTTGAATATCTCAGCCAAAATAACCAGTTTGGTTTCCTCAGAAATCTCTCCTCTCCTGAGCTAAGACTCATCAGGCCTTAAGTTAACAGCTCTCCTTTTTGAAGGGGGAAGGGATCCTAATTCTGGAATTTGTTTTGCCCCTATCTCCCAGAACTCAATTGGCTAGCAAACCATACTGTGACACTCCTTCCCTGCACATTGGAAGAAAGTTAAATTTCAACAAATGTGAGCTGGGAGGGATGAGCTGTCTCCCATTCAAAATCCTTTAACACATTTTTGCTTACTTGGTTTTGCAATTGTTTTAAAACCATGCTGTGGATTATGGGTATCAACAAACAAACAAACAAACAAATGAGAAAGAGCAATTTTGCGGTGTCATTCTCCCACCACCTTTCTTTTGCTTTACAGAAACAGGCAGGACCAATGCAAAGGGTGCTTGACCTGGCAGTTAATGATCAAGGCAAAAGGTCACATACAAAAACTTAGCTTCCAAGAAATAGTTTAACAATTATTGTTAATTGACACTGAGGAAAAGATCAGACTCCAAGTACTTGGACACTCCCTTTCTCCTTATCTGTCTGTGAGTTAACAGCTGCCTCTTTCTCCACCTCAAGAGAGGCACTGGCCACTGATGAAACCAGAGTGCCCAGCTTTTGAAAGAATCACATACATTGACCCAGACTTTTCCAAGTGACCTTTCAAAGGCCATTCTGTGGTGTTTCTTACAAAACACATTAGAATTGTGATCCTTCTTTGCTGTCCCTAATTATAAGGCTAATCCAATTCTCACTAAATACAAGAAAGGTTTTAATACTGAATTCAGCAGAAATGGAAACATGGAGTTATATTTGGCATCAACGATGATCTACTGTTCACAAGGTCATGGAGTCTGGAATCAAGAATCTGTAACTTCTCGAAGTTACTCTCATGCTCTATGGCTTATTGGAAAGAAGCTTGTGTTGTTTTTCAAAGAGCTTCTTTGTGGATATATTTAACCATATCCTTGGGAAAATCCTTCTTGTGCTAAAATTAGGATTCAATGACCCTAAAAGACCAAAGTTTCTGTAACACTAGGTAAAAGTATAATCTGTGTAGTTGGTTTTCAGACTAATTTAGCAGACTCCTTGCCTTTATCCAACAATACACTGCCATCGTGTGGTTCACTATATCAAAGGCAATATTTTTAAGATGCTCTGATGTAATACTGCTAGGATGCTTTTAGAGATCTTTCAGAGCTTTACTTTCTATTATGCAAATAACGTACCAACTTTAAGCTTTACGAATATTTATTGAGATTTAAAAAAAAAAGGCAAATAAATAATTAGATTACCCTTTCCAATTAGAAAACTTAAAAAATGCTCAATAACATCATTCAAAATGAACTGTATTTTGTTTGCTTTAATTTAATAGTGGACTGTTTCTAATGCAGACCACTGCCATCCTTCCATTTTATTTAATTAATCCAAAAGGAGTGAGTTCTTGGATTAACTATATATTTTATTTTATATATGTGTGTCTATGCAGATAACTTTATTGATCTCATCTTCAGTTGCTTCTCTGGCTTGAGAAAGAGCAAATGGCTTTCTAGTCATTCCCTCAATCTTTTATCTTCTAACAATACCTTGCTGTCTTAACCCTTCATATTCAGCTACAGATCCCGATGGGCCAAAACACTGAAAGTCTCTCATGAACTTCTCTTGCTTGGCTCAAAGCCCTGATCTTAGACGCAGCTGCATTTGAGAAGGTAAGCTCTTCAGAATCTTAGATTTAGAGGAAAGTAATGCACAGGAAAACACTTCTTAGTCTGTCTACTGATTGTTCTTTCAACATACAGAACAGTGAGACCTTGCCTCATCTTCTCTACTCTACTCCAGAAAAAAAAAGCATTATGATTACCATGAGCTTAACATTCACAGGGGGCCAGTCATTTCTGCTCTTTGAAACACTCATGCAAGGTCTTGGCTAATCCAATGATAAGCAATTTACAGAAGAAACTCACTACTTCTATTTTATCTCTGGAATTTTGTTCTTAATAGCTAATCCTGCTTTTTTAAAAAATCCATCTGGCTTCATAGTGCTAGGAAGTCAATGCTGGCCAGGAAAGTCAAGAGTTGTAGGTGGCACTGCACTGTAGGTGTAGAACACTGCTTCCAGCTCTTTCACCAGCTTCGTTGCCCTCCTCTGGATGCCTTCAAGAACTTTCACATCCTTCTTCAACTACGGGCCCAGAACTGCACACAGTGTTCAAGTGAGGCCGCACCAATGCTGAATACAGCAGGATAATCACCTCTCTTGACCGGCTGGTTATACTGTGTTTGATGCACCCCAGGACGCGGTTTGCCCTCTTGGTTGCCAGGGCACACTGTTGATTCACATTGAGCCTGCTGTTGACCAGTATCCCCAGATCCCCTTCTGCTGGGCGGCTCGCCAGCCACATCTCTCGCATTTTATACTTGTGCCCAGTATTACTCTGTCCCAGGTGTAGCATTTGGACTTGTTAAATTTCATCCCATTACCCAGTGCTATCTAGATCCCTCCACAAGACACCTTGTCCTTCAAGAGAGCCAACAGGTACTGGCAGCAAACTTCCTAATGGTGCATTCAACTCCTGCATCCAGATCATTAATAAATATCTTGTGTAGAATTGGCCCTAGAATTGGGCCCTGAGGAACACCACTGGTGTTCCATACCATGCTGGTGGGATACTTTCTAAGAATCTGACTTTGGTAGGCTGTCACAGGTGCAGACTCATAGCTGTGAATAGGTAACAGCTTGCTTTAAAGGGCTGTCTATTTTTATTCACAAAGATTGAAGCACTCAGGGCCACTCAGTTCTTACTTCCAAATAAGCACCTTGCTTGCAGAGGAGAGCATTCAAAGCTCACAGCAGGTATTTGTTATTGCATGTTCATGGAAAAAAAAAAAAAGTCTCCCTGATCAAGTCATTGGTGTAGTTACATTGTGTCCTGGAATGTAATAATAAATAGCTTTCTGATCTAACGTTAATAAAAAAAATCAAGTCTACTCTCCTTCTAGCACTTATACATGTATCTATATCTAAACTTGTAAGACTCGTTTATACATATGAACATGTAAATTTACATTACCTTTACATATTTCATTTCCTTTTTTTTTAATTTTATTTTTTAAGTAGCCCTTAACTGTCATACGGGGAAGATAGATACACTGGAATATCCCACAGATTGTTCAACATATTATGCCATATACTGTATTAAATCACTTTCTATTATGTTCCGTAAAATATGATTTATATAGAAGTCTTTCAAAGACACTTATCCTTCCCATCTCCCTTATTTTGACGTTTCTCTTTCTTCTCTCTTTGACATTTCACTGAGTCCCTTTCTGTACCAAGCCCGTGCAGCTGGCCCCAGCAATCCAGAGGAGGGCGTCCTATTGCTTTGTATAATGACCTGCTCTCCTGGAGCAGAGTCCAGAGAGCGCTGGGGAGGGGATGGCAAAGAACCAGGGCACCGCACCACAGCCCAAAACCAGCACTGCATCTACCGCATACACGGAACAGGTGAGTACATGAAGCTCAGACACCCTGCATCCTCCTGGGTACATCTCCCTTAACTCTGGGAGCTGGCTGCTGCCTGGAATCTGGGTGTTCTCCAGTTCCACTGTAGCCTGCTCCGCAGCCCCCCACCACTCCATGGACTCCACTCGGTTGTCATCTTTCACTCGCTCTCCCCCTGACTTCTCCAAGAAAATCATCCCACAGCCCTTCTAAGATTGCCGGAGGTTTTAGCAGAATGAAAGGTCTGGAGTGAAAGGTGAAGATTTTGACCCAGTCAATTGCCCGAGCTGTTAAACACCAATTGCTTCTGAGAATTTTAGGCCAAACTTGCAAATGCATATTTGATATTGAACCTGAGCCAGTCCCTACCAGAAAAGAGCTCCCACATCCCTTGTGAAAAAGATTGTTCAAAATTGGGGACACAGCAGCTCGTGCCGTCACTGAAAATAGTTCTTTTGTAAACAGATACCAAAATGAGCAAGAAGAGGCATCCTAAAATATTATGAAACTTTTGGGACAGCAACCAACATAAAAAGCTTATCAGAAAATTTGGATCTCTGAGTTCCAAAGGAAACACCTGCAAACTCTGCCTCCTCTCAACAATTAATAAGTCTTACTTCACTGACCCTGTGCCTGGGGAAACCCTTAATATATCACGAATGAAAGAAATCTTGACTCTGAATAAAAGTTGTCTTTCGATCAGGACCTTTCTAACAATAAATTGTTTTCTTAAGTTTAACATCTTTTCTACAGTCAAAGAATATTTTTAAAAGGAAAAAGCTAGTCATGAAATAAATGCTTCACTAATTGCTGGGACGAGCATCTTTGCTTAAAATGACAAAAATATTTCAATATTTCAAGTCACTCAGTGATGAAAATACAAACAAACACTATAGGAACTGTATATTTAAAGAAAATTATAAAGTATATGAATTTTGCACTATTTCATGTATAAACTATTTATAACGTTATTAACTGCCATATAACTGTATTACACCGAGATAGCTATTAAAATTAATATACTATTAATATTTAAAATAATACACTATAGTAGTATAGCATAGTTGTATAGTTATATTAATATACTATTAAAAGTTAATAGTATTAACTACTAATATTATTATGTATTTTTAACATTTAAGTTCTATTACGTTTCAATTACTCCATTTGGTCAGGTCTTTTACCGAGCAGGAGCTGGGATAGCTTTCATGTCTCTTGCATTCCGCTGCTGTGTTACTGAAGTCAATGGGCGCTTTTTCATTGACCTGAGTAAGAATTGAACTTTACAGCTCCAGTCAAAGGGAGGGATCTCAGATCACCTCGATGAAAGGTAGGCACTTTGAATTGCTAAACACAGTTTTTGACAGCTTCTGATTAAATTAGTATCTTGAGGCAGTTATCAAAAAGTAGACGATATCATACTCTGCCGCCCTGGAAATATACGATTGTATATTTTCAAGGGGTTTTAAACCTGAATTTCCTGTCTTCGTCTGTGCACTGTTACTATACACAGTTAAACAGTTATGACGTTTCACTCCTGGGATGTTTCATTCCAGAAGACCTGCATTTCAACACCAGAGATGCTGGCGCTGTATCTGCAACATAGATTGCAAAGTGCCTTGAGTTCCTTTCAAATGAATAATCGCATAGATTTAAGATGATGAAGTTGACCTACGTAATGCACGATAGAGCCAGCATAGTCAGTTATATTTGGCCAATGAAAATCCTCATTCTTTCCACAATATTCAGCAGGTTCTGCAATTTTTCTCTCAACAGGAGACAAAATGTTAGGTTACAGAACCCTTAAAATTCCCTGCTGGATCTCACAGAATCTGCAAGTCCCACCCTGCGGGGAATGCCACTTTCCGGCAGTCTCTGCACATTCCCTGAAAGAGTTCAAATTCTTTACACCAATTGAACGCATTTCTCGTCTCGTTTGAATGGCAGACTGAATGGAGACACTTGAGAGTTCTTGGTCGCAGACATTCTAATTGATCTCTTGGCTGCAGTATACTGTAATTTGTATGGAAATATGCATTTCACTGTGTAGGCTGTCCTGCAGTGGACTAAGCATAGTCATGTCACCTAACAAGAGCACTTTATGAACCATAATTTTCTCTGTTCAAATTATATCTCTCAACTTAGGACTTACATGAAGAACCTTTCCATATACACACACACAGGAGAGAACCTGTCAAAACATGTAGCTTTGATAACATTGACTCAAAACCTGAATGCTTAACAAGAGCTCTCTATGAAATAAATGGGGAAGAGGCTAAAAATCATGTTTTCTTAGGCTTGAAAGTGCTTTCCACACTATCTGCAAAACGAATTTAGCTGGGGCATTTGCGGTGCAAATCTCATTAGGTAGGCTGGTAAGTTATGCACGCAGAAACGGACTTCTAAGGATTGTTCTGCAAAGAGGGGGAATCGGCAGCGTACAGGGCACTTCCCTTCCCACTCCCTGTGCTGTGGAATCTGGTGAATCCCCAGCTGTGCTATAAAGCAGACCTGTCAAGTCTCATGCACTGACTCATTCTTTTGTATCACACTCTGTCACTGCCGGCATTGCACATTTTTATATGCCAGTACCACAGCTTCTCTCTCACTTTTGGATCCCACACATGAGATGCAGGTGGTCAGTCTGATCTGTGATTATCTGACCAGCTGCATCTGATGTGTGGGTCAAGGAGCAAAAGAAAGGTCATGGTACTTGCATTGCAGCTGGGGAATGTGCTCTTTAGGAGGACCCGGTGCCAACGGGAGCCCTGCTACAAGGCACTCTCCCCTCTAAAGGCTGTGTGCTGTGGGATTCAGATCTTTAATGACTAGACATATGATTATCACCTAACCTTGCACAGAAATGCGTGCCCCAACACATGGAATCTCACATGCCTGAAGACCAGAGACTTAAGAGGTCTGTAGTTATAGGCTTCACTTTCTCATTAAATTTCTGCAAGAGAAAGAGATACGGTAAGAACTTTAAGATCTGGGTGATACTTCCCCAAGACACCTTTTGCTGACCCTACCTTTTCCCTTCTGCTATTATTGGTCAGCTCTTGAAGACACACAAACAACCACATGAGTTCTGATCTTTTTTTTTCCCCTCCTTGATTTACAGAATATAAAGGCAACAAGGAAGAACTGACAGTGAAGGTAATATTTGTGAACTGATTTATGCCGACTGAGGAGTCTTTCTTTGTGGCAATCAAAAATTACACTTCATAAATAAGTGAATGCAGTTTGTATGCAGTTACTTAGAATGAGAAAGGCAAGTATTTCATGACTGAGGTTTTAAATGCCATCCACCCAAAAAAAAAGCACTGTAAACATTTCAGCTGCTCTCAGTGGAGAAGGCCATTGACTGACATATTGAAAGCCTTAAGGCTGCAGTTATTTACAAAATGATTTTCTAGATTCTTCCACATGTTTAATTTCGTTCATCATCAACCTTCCCACTGCATTTCACTGACAGGCATGTTAACAACAATTTTGGTTATTCCCAATATTTCTTTCTCCGGCCTGCTTTTCCATCACCTTTAGAACTATGCCAAGGAAGACCAAGAACCGAGAAATCCCGCTATGCGGAAAGCTTCCATACGCTCACGTACCATTTATTCCATGCTGATGGATGCAGCAGGCTTCCACTGATACACATGATCCTCTGCAGGATTCCCATAAAACCAGGAACAGCACTGCATAAACAGAGGCACATTAAGTTAGCACATTTTAACAATTTTCCTGACACATATAGCCAAAACAGTAAAACAAGGCCGAGGAAAAAATTAGATAGGTTGTGCCTTTACAACAGTCTTATGGTTTTTTTGAGAGAGTTCCCTTTGGCAGAATCTCCACTGACAACCACAATTTGCTTGGAGTATCATTTGTTGAAATACAGGCATCCGTTCTTTAAGGCATTAGATCTTTCACTACACATGAAAACCACACTCCGTATGTATAAGGAAGACTTCTGAATTTAAAGACTGGTTATTCCTATTACATGCTTGGCTCTCTATTAGTAACGTGCAATTGAATTTATTCTTTATGTACTGAATCCTAAATATCTGCTAGGCTGGAAATTCTTCTTTGGGCATTTATAAACTTCATTACATCTAGAGCTGTAAACACAAAATACATAAGAAACAATATATAGTCCACCCTATCCTAAGGATCAAATACCATTAAAATAATAATGTTAATTTGTATGTTACAGTGGATAAATCCCAAGCAGACATTCCATTAAAATCTCAAAGCATTAATGCATGCTAAAGCCTTTTAAATGAAATGTCTAAGTTTTGCTATACCTTATATAAGGTAATAACCAGTAGCAATGTGTCACAGAAAATATATGAAAATGAAGAGTCAAATACTTTAAGAATTCAAGGTATGTTTCAAAGACAGGTAGGTACCAATACCTTCCCCGCTCCGCATACTGTAAGAAAACTGTATGAGTGTTCAGACAAGTCATGAATTAACCCCACGCTCAAGCTTCTATGGCAGTCTCTTGGCCATACTGTTCTGCAAACAGAACATGTCTCTGCCTTCTCTAACTATTTTCCTCTCTAGTTACAGCATTTTCAACTACTGCTGTTGACTGCTATTTCTGATCGAAGTGAAATAAAAATTATCCCCTGCAGATATTGTTCACCCTTTCTTTTTTCCTATGGTCAAATGAACTCTGGCATTCATGAGTAATAACAGCTGTCAAAATCCCACACACAGTCTGAATCCCAGTTATCAGTTTCCACCAAGAACTTGAGTTTTCGTGATCTCACCACTTCTTGATTTTATCTGCCACACTTCAATAATATTTCACCCACTGCCTCCGGAACAATGCAAATATTTTCACATGTGCTACCACCAGATACAAGCAGCTTTTGCTACAGTTATTTCAGCAGCCCTTAAGGAACTGAACTCACTCTTCAAAGTGATGGTACCACTGGAGTCTCAAGCTGTACCTACCTCCCACAACATGACTTCACCAAACCAAAACAGGTGGGAAATAGCTTGCCATTTTGGCTGTATGTAAAGTCGTACCTTGCATGCAAGAAGGACCTAGAAAACCTTAACGAGTTCTCCAGAACAAAACTCTCCTTCTAAAACCATTCCCACTAGTTCACTTCTCCTTTCTTAGGTTTTGCTCACAGCTCTACCCGTAGTTGATCTCACACATCTACTGTAACGTCAGTGGAAAAAGGAATGGGATGTACACTTCACCTTTGAGTAATATATCCATGTGCTTCCACCTAGAAGGGAAAATGTTACTGGGAATGTTTGGTAGATAAACCATCTTGTGCAAAAATCAGTGTTTTATATATTGGGTTGCCTTTGTGTCCCCTGCTCTGCACATGTTGGAACTAAAAACAAAGGAACACCGTCACTTCTCAGTCCTCAATCATCTCTTCCTCTTCCTCCTCCACTCTCCTGCCAGTATTTCTAGTTTGGAAAAGCAGTTCTCCCACACCAGGACGGAGAGCAGCCCTAAGAAAATCTCATGATTACACTGGGCAGTACATTATCACAGTGGTGACAAAAGAGGTAATTCTATTTAGCCTTAACTGGCTTTTAGATTTGCAGTTAAAAACCAGCTTAATTTTAAGGATCAGATTATGATTCTTATCAACTTCCCACCATAACAAAGGATTTGGATTTTGCATTTCTGTCCTTATTAACTGATAATTTATGTTAATTTGAGTGTCCACTACTTTATTTACTTAGTTTCTCCAAGACAGAATGAAAAATTTCATTCCTGAAAGGTTTCTGACTTTTTCCTTCCCGCAAATCTATTTGGTTTCATTCTGCTATTGAATGTGAAACTGGACAAGGGCAAAAAAGGAGGGAGAGGGTGCTCCAATGGCCAGGATTAATTAATCCAAGAGGATATCCGTGCCTCCTACTAGCAGGTTTGCAACTCTGTATTTGGCTTCGTGGATCCTTAGCAAAATCCAGAAATAGACACAGGACAGGGAAATGAAAAACAAGAATGCAGAGGCTGCTCTTTGTTTGGGTTTGATTCTAGCTTCCTCCTATTCTTCTCCTCCAGTCTTTCAAAATAAGGAAAGAAAAGATACACTCCACATGACTCAAATTTATACTTATTTCCATTTTAAAAGAAGATTCACTCCTATGCTTTTTTAATACTGTAAAGGCTGAACACTCAACTAACCCACTGTGTTTAGGTTTCCCTGAGTGCTTCACAGAGATTTGTTAAAGATATAAAATAGCATACCAAACAATGAAAGAGCTTGTTTCCCCAACCATTTCTTTGAAAGCTACTTTGTATATGCTCCTATGCAACAAAAATTAAGTTTATGTGTAGGTGTTCCATGTTTTTACAAACTCTACACTCCTTAGTTGTTATAAGATTAAAACAATTTTCTCCCTCAGTAAATGCTTCCCTTGAAAACCACTGGAAGCACATAATTCATCTGTCCATTTATAGCTTCTATTTTCTTCCAGGCACTGAGAAACTGCTGACTGTGATTGTTGTTTTCCCTTTTAAGAAGCCAACGTTGAACAAGTGACAGATAAGACAATTTAATGTTTCAGTGACCATACAGATCAATTTTTCATTTATTCTGAAGTTTAAAAGGAAAAAAAAAAAAAAAGATAGGCAACCAAGGTACAATTGCAGGGATTTTGTTTAGCAAATTATTCTTCTATACCCAGAAAATTTAACAGGCACTCTCATTAAACCTGCAGGGAGTTTTAAGGTAGCTTTAGTCCTAATATTTTTCAAAAAATGCATTCAAAGATTTTTCCCCTGAATCATTTTCTTCTCTATGGAATCTATCAGAAAGGTTTGGAGATACAGTACAAGTCTTTAACTGTGAATAATAGAAAAAGAAGAACAGAAATGTATTACCACAAGCTGCAGAAGATCTCAATAAAAAGACAGATAAGTGAAAAGGGAACATTGCACAGTTTCTGTATTGGATAGAGAAATGGAAAAACCACACATATTTGGGAAAGTCTTTGTATGGAAAAGGCACAGGATTGGTATCACCTATTAGCACTTACCCATTCCACACAAGTCATCGTATAGTGATGGGCAGCTGGTTTGCTCTTTCCACCCAGTTCATTTCTTCCTGGTTTTTTTTCCTCCCTGTGGACCTCTGCCTTCTGTCCCTGCAGGACCCAAGTGTGCCAGCTGATGTGCAACCCAATTAAACAAGTGAGCATTATAGCATCATATGTGGACTGGTAAAGTGCGTGTACTCAGCCCACTCACAATTGGGTCCCAGCAACATGATGGCTGCACACTTCATACAGGTTCAAATGTGAGGACACCAAACACCGGTGCAATCTGTTGTTCCACAGCAGGAAAACCCTTCTGGAGAGAGGAGGGGGCTTAGGTATCTGACTTGGCTGTCCTCAGGGAACACCTAAGTCAGAATCTCCCTCTTTCCATTTATTCAGGAGGAGACTGAAATTGGACGCAAGGACTATTTACCTGCATCCAACCCTGCTGTCAAATAAGATGGTACTCACAGGAAGTTGTGCAGTCTCCATGCTGTCTTCACACAAAAAATAATGGATAGATAATCAACAGAGAACAGTCATCAGTGACATATAAATTGCTAATAGTAATATCCAGTGTTTTCAGCTTACTGAATACATGTAAGAAACGTAAAACTTATGTCAAGGCTTTTCCAGAGATATCCCAAGAAATCTTACAAAGGTCCTGGAGATTCTATGTTGGTTTATATTCACAAATCTTATTGCCTTTGCAATGGTAAACATCAGACAATCACTAAAAACCCCCAGAAGTTAAGATTCAGAAATGTAAGAATCAATCCTAGAGAGAAGCCTCTTAATTTTTTTTAAATATTATTTTTATATATAGCATGAAAGCTACTAAAACAGCAGAAAATTCCCACCTTTGCTCCTCATGAGGAAAAGTTTTTCTGCCCTTGGGCTAAGTCCTGCACTGATGGGAAGCAGCATTTTCAATCCCAGGGGTGGATATCTGCGGAGTAACTTAGAACATGAGCCCATAGATACTGATTTTGCCTGAGGATTGACTGCAAGCTTTTTCCATGGTCTTAACTGTTATTCTCATGTTTAAAAAGGTTACAAATCTTAAGCAGTATTAACGACTGTTTTTCTATGCAAGTTTTGCAGTATAAAAAAATTACACCACCTATCAGTACCCTATAAATAATCTCTGGCTCTGTTAAATGCTAGAAGCAGGCTTTATTGCCTCACATACTACTCTTGACCACCTAATTAACTCCCACAAAAGCTAATTAATTAGACATCACAGTCTCTAATCATTCTCATTTGCTCTATTAAGTTCAGCTGGAATATCCTCTTTCCTCAACAGACCCCCTAAAGTTTAGATGAACACAATAAAGCACTCCCAGTTTTTCATTCTCATCTTTCCAGATATTCAAGATCAGGGTGAGAATATTTAGATTTTACTAAAGATTTTTCCTAATTAACTCTGTCTTTACTAAAATGGATGTTTCCACGAGCTTGGAAGGCTTTAGCTTGTTTCAATGTTAGTGTTTTAACATTTTAACCTAGTGTTGCCAAAAAATCATTCCTAAGAAGTCAAGAATTACAGCAGCTCAACTCAAACGACTGCTACTGCTGATACAACATGCACATCGCACACGTAGGTGTTTTATGAAGCAACGTATCAATTAAACTCAGAAGCTGTACCACCAAAATTTCAAACTGTTTTGTCAACCAGATGCAGCCAGTCTGTAAAGTCAGCCTGTGTGTCGTGGCGGAATGAAAGTACCAATGAGAAACAAGCTGATAAATTGGTTGGACTAATCATTAAAACCCATCTAGTTTAATCGCTTTAGCTGATCTTGTTTAAGTCATTCCATGAAGCTGCCAAGAGAGTTCAGGGACAGGTCGATCTTCTATTCGCATCATGCAAGGATCAGGCAGATAAAATCCGATCAGTTACCTGAGCATTCTTGCATTTATTTGTAATTATTCCTTGTTGTTTTAAAGCTTCCATCTGGAGGAAAGAAATCTGTTCTGCTCCTGACCCTTTCAGACCTCATGTTACTGCATTTAGCTTTAACAGACAGATTCTACTGACCTGATATGAAGACAGAAATAAAAGATCGAAAACATGAAAAGAGTGCAAAAATATAGAAACATTAAAGCCTTGAATTATTGCTAACCACATGTCACTGGGTGATTCTTCACTGGATTCAGGGGTCATTGATCATGCCTCACAGTTTGTTCCTGCCCTAAACTGCAAAAGAATTAAAAAGACTCCATTAAGAAGGTGACTGGCACCGCCTTCCTCTGATGCACAAGTCGGTGAGAGCAGGAAGGTCTGCAACACGTGCTGTACCTCCAAGGTCACGACTACTCCTAATGGACAGCTGTAGTCTAAAATAAGTACTAGTTCTGACTAACACTCCGATCCACCTTGTGAGAGCAAAAGCAACTGCTCTGAGCAGTGAGGATTTCCACAGGATTATTCCTATCTGTGCATGTCTTTTCTTCCTGCTGTTGGCCAGACTGAGTAAACCAAACTTTCTTGCAGATTCGTATCACTAAACACTTCAATAAAGGGGTTTATTCTTCCTTCATGAAAAAAAGAACCCAAACAAATCCACGCCTAGAAAAATTACAACAATCAATATGAAATAATGAAAGAACTTCTCAAACAACGCACACATGAAATAGCTACTCACAAAGAAAAGAAGCAACCAAACGTTTGCAACAGGAATATTCAGCTTGGATGTGCATTTTACATTAAAGGAGTTAACTGGTGAAGAAATATTCCTGAAACTTATAAATGTTGAGGAAATTCAAATCAAAACCTGATTGTCTGCCCTTGGTTCAATTCACTTTGTCTGTTTTATGAAGATACACTGCGAGGCAGGATGCTTGGATTGATGGACGCTGCAGGTTAATCTAAGTCTAGATAGTTTTTGGTAGGCTACAGCAGCATGAGTTTCTGGGCATATTCCCAGAACAGTAGAAAGCAGAGGAAGCCTTGTCATCCTCACACACTCATCTCAAGATTTGTGAATTACACATTTTAGGCTGATGTGCTGCAATATGTGGTTATAATAAAACAGGGAGACAAGGACAGATTTCGGTAACTGTCTTTAAAAGAAATCACATAACTTTCGCAGTGTTCTGCATTTTCTAACTGTTTTCATCATTAGAATAGCTTCTCATCACAGCTTCACATTTCTAGGCAATGCATTTTAAGATATTAAAAATATATGTCTGCTGTGTACATTGTTTCAGTAACTGATCTGTTCGTTATGACATGAACAGCAAATAAAATTTTTCAGCCTAAACCAAAAATCAACCACCTACTCTTTTAGACATACATGCATCTCCGAACCTGCTGAGGATCTGCATATTTTACAACAAAAGACACCAAGTCCAACTACGCAGGAGGACAGAATGCAGAAAATTAGGATATCATATTATCAAATTGGTAATTAGTATTTTTGGTATTACTAATGTACATTTGCATAATCATAAGGCTCCCATTGGAACCATTTGGCAAAAGTCTCTGTGCTGTCATTATCACCAGTTTTCCAAAACCAGTCAACGTTACTAAAAGGAGGCTAAAATTCTTTTAGACAGCAGGAAATTAGTAATAAAGAAACAGCAAGCATTCTGCTTCATGCTCTTTGACTCCAAGTATCAATGAAATAGCTCTACATTCATAATGCAAGGAAAACTACATTTTTTAAAAAATTGCATTAGAAGAAAAAAATATCCCTTCTGGAAATTACCTTGCGGGCTTCCCACCTAGGCAGCAACTGTCCTGCATGCCAAGTTCTTTTTATAACAACGTAATGAAAATCAGATGTACAGTACAGAGCCAGAAAGTAGATCAGGCAAGAAACTGGCTAATGCGACTCATTATATTTTCTAGTTAATTTTTCTTCTGAAAGAAATTAATGTCCCACCATTACCTCCCCATATCAATATTAATTTATTTTGAAAGATATTGCCTTAATAAACTATGTAACACAACCTTTAGTTCTCTCTTTTTGGAATGTCTTGCCACTATAATAGTTGTCGAAAATTAATTTTTATTAAAATATTGGAATGGAATTACACCTCAATTGTTCTTGCTCTTGTAAAGTATATCTGCTTCTCAGTTGTCAGTTCCAATTTTCTACTGTTTCATAGCTACAATTTTGCTGAATACATCAAAAGGACATTTGTTTTCTCCAGAGCTGAATTTCTTTTGAGTTGTCTTTCGGGTCAGAGATAAGGGAAAAGAAAAATAAAAAGTGTTTAATAAGATAGTATGCAACTATTTCCTATTATAATCTTCTTGGTTAAAAAAGAAACAAAGCAAAAAAACCACACCCTGTCATCTCAGTGTGACTACGGCTATCAAGTGATATAATTTCCTTTATTGTTTCCAGTCCTTAATATTATTGAGCATTATTAACCAGTTGTCTGTTATTATCTGCTACCTTTTACTTCAACAGCGGCTTCACTCCATTGAGGCCAAAGCAATTCCTGCACACAGTGACTTTTAATAGGGAATAGTTAAATTAAATTGCTTAATGTGAAAAGTCTGAAACTAGTTGTAAGATCTGAAATCCAGAACATCTTCTGAAAATTAGATTAATCTCAGATTAAAGAAATCTAGTAAATTAGTTCAACCTTGATCAGTCTAATGCTTTGTGCCATTTCTTGGTAAAGCATTTTGAAATCCTAAATTTTCTACACAATACTCAGCAATAAGTTTCTTTTAAGGATTATTTTCTCAGTTAACATAAACTGGCATAACTCGTAACAGCTGAATTCAAAGTGCTATTGATTAAACAAATGAAGAGACTAATTTTAAAAAGCAAATTCCCCAATACATTGATGATCCAATTTCAGTCATCAGCTGCCAAGACACTTAACACTGGCCGCCTGCCAAAAGCATGTGGCCACATACAGATACGGTCATAGTGCTACTAGGAAACAGGTGAGGCCAAAGGAAAACTGTATTTATTCTGTTTTTCTTGTTGTTTTTAAGAAAATACTTTTAATGGAGTAGTGATGAAATAAAATTCTGAACGTGCTCTGGGAAGTTTTTCATGTTTCTGGAAGCATTTTATGTTTTAGAGAGTTACTCAGGATGTTTTGACGGAGATATTTAATGTACATTAATAATAAGGAACCGGTTTGCAAGAGAGAAACAGAAAAGATTTTCTTTATGGAAGGATCTGCATTTATTCCTTCTTCTTTTCATATCTCGACTGCCCACTGCCTGGTTTCTGGAACCAGTGCTGTTTCTGCACCAGTGCCTAAGGTTTATTTGGGGAGGGGAGGGAGAAGGACTGCTAATGATCTCCCAGAGATAAATGAAATTGCTGATTTAGTCAAGCTCATTCTTGACCTTGACACAAGACGGGACAGGCAAAGGGAAGAGCTCAAAATAGAGCAAGTGAAAGAAAGGAAGATCAAACGAATGCTCAGGTCTGGCCAAGACCCCCCCTACATTCAGCTAACACCTGGCTGAGTTAGAAAACATGACCAGCCCAACCTTCCTGTTGGAGCCGATTGAAGCTGTCAGCTCCGGGCTTGTCACCCACTGCATCAGGAGGCCCCTGGGCTGCCACAAGAGCCCTAATTAGGCAGAAATGGCACTTCGGCAACTGACCCGCCAGGACCTTTGGCAAAGCATTTAACATCATTAGTTAACATTTTTATTTAAAAAAGTGTGAATGTAAATGAACAGCCAATGCATTTCAATAGGGTTTGTCGGTGGCATTGCACGCCCCCCCACTCTCCCAACCACACACACACTTTTTTGCATGAATAGTTCACTTGTTTTCACTAAAGGGGGATGGGGACGTAGAGAATGTTTTTCCAAGGGAACTAGACATGTTCAAAGCAGGAGCAAGGTCTTAAGCAATCACACACAAACTCTTGCCTTTTGGGGACTGTGTCGGGGAGTGAACAAACAACTAAATGCAATCTTACCTGCACCATCCTAAGGGGACATCTGAAAGGGAAAGTATGCATAACCCACGCTGGAGCAGAGGTGCACAATCACATATTCATCTGATTGCTCCAAGTGTATTCACTGAATTTTTGTCTTTTCTATTACACCCAAGACCTACCCCACTTAAACGTGTAACCATTTGTGAGAGCTATGAAATGCTACAGCAATGTAAAAGGACGAACAGCTAAGAATATACTGCCCTCTCTTTCCTTATAATTTCTTTAATCATTGCACATGACCTTTGACAGAAGATTATCAAAAAATACCATGCAGGCATACTAACAAGCTACCTTAATTAAACCTCCACTGGCAGCAAGTTATGTTAAAAGTTACTTATTCATACAAAAAAATAAGCAGCCACAAGACAGTTTCTTAGTACTCATTTTTTTTTTCTACAGGTTCTTTAACTGAGGAGTTTTCACAATTTATCAATACCTGATCAAAAATCTTGGCACAGTTTTTTTTTTACCACTAAGAGACACAAAAAAACAAAATACTTGCAAACATTCTTTTTAACAAATAACTGGACAGGACTTGGAAGGGTGTCCAGTCCTCAGATATTTTGTGTCTACTTCCCATCAACATGTCTCAATTCACGCTCCTTTTATTTCCTTTGAACCCATTAGCTCCTTCTTCTGCTAAGGGATGCTACAAAACACAGCACTGGGGCTGTTTCCTTATGTGACATAGAGACTATATTATCTTATGTTTTGTAATTTGCTCCCCCAGTCTATAACAGCCATATGTTATCAGCAACACTCCTGTTCCACCAAAGAAAACATTTTTTCATTTATTAGCAGATCAATCCATTACATCGCAGCTGCACAGACTATCTCTCATGCCATCTAAAACAAAGTACAGAGTAGCATGAGATTAAAATAAATCTTTCACACAAGGTGCTTGGGATGAAGGTGCTGAAGATGTTGGTTCAAAACACAACCCATCAGACCTGCTCTGCAGCCAATGGAAGGTTACCCTCTTTCTCAGATATGTGTATTAGAAACTGAAATAGCAGTATTATAATTTTATAATATTTTTTTTATAATAAATGGTCTGTAGAAATTGCCAAAAAAGTTGAATCACACAAGGCTCAGAAAGTTGGTAACAGTAAGGTGTCTATATCCGATCCCTTTTCCCATTACATGACTATTTTCTAGCCTAGTTCCTACATACAGCTTCTCCTCTCCCGCTGGGAACCAGAGGGGTGGGTGAAGGGAGAGAGGGACCAGCTTTTTGAAAAGCTGGTGCTCCCTGCCTAGTTTTGGCACATTTTCTGCAGGTGCCTTGCACTATCGCCACAATAGGCTCTGGAAGAGAGGATTCAGACCTGTCAACAGCCACAAGAGGCAACTCCACAGCTTTGTCTTACAGCCTAACTTCATTGTCTGCTGTTCTGAACCCTGCAGCACAGGCACCCGTTAATGAGATGAGCCCCTTTTTCCTCTGTTTGTTCCTCCCTCTGTTTCTCTTGCCTTTCTGTAATGATTTAACTTGATCGTATTGGTTCCTTTCTAGTGGGGATTGCTCCAACGATCAGATAAGATAATTGCCTGTAGAATACTGCTCAGCAACAACTATTACTTCCTTGGCTGAAAATGTCAGAGCAATTGAAAGCTCTTAGTGAAGTTCAAGAACAAGGAGGCAAAAAAAGCAGCAGCTCCTGTATGTGCATGTATCTGTGCATATATAGCAAGTTTGCAGTAGCCAGCTCCCCTCAATGATCTTGCTTTATGAGCACCACTTCCAGCATGTTTTATATTTTCATGACTTTTAAAAGAAGCCAAACAATATAAACACACGCACCAAGTCACTGAAGTTATTTCTCTCATTTCCTTTGGATTTGTATACCATATACTTCAGCTTTGAACAATAGAAGTATATAGTCATCTCTTTTGCACTTCCCCCACTTCCATTTCTTAGAAATCAAACTAACGCAATATTTTTTCATCTTAAAATAAGTCTATATACAGAAGATGCTGAGGGGAAGCCTGGAATAGCTCGAAAGAGTGGGTGGAGTTACTGACTAGCACTATGGGTTTAATGTCCTTCTGATTTAGTCTCTTTCTAGCAACAGTGATTTGCCAAATATTCAAACAAAACCATGTTTTGTGTAGCTCTGTAATGTAGCTTTATGAAGTAAGAGCTCACATGAAAATCCTATACCATGAAAAGGTCATATAAATATCACATTGAATCTAAGTCCAATTAAAACAACAAAAATAGTTTCAGCCAGTATTTAATTCATTTCATCATTTGAAACACTTGCTGTCACTTCTAATAGACATGATATGAGGCACTGATGAACAATCCAAGAGCACACCCAAAGAGATGATGCTTTTTATCACTAAAATATGTACACTATAGAGATTTTGTATTAAATCCAGATCTCCATTTATTTAACTGACAGTAAAAATAAGCAGGAAAAATTCCACGTGAAAATTTACTCCGAGCAAAATCTGAAAAACTGCTCAACCCCCCATCCTTTATCATCTTCCAAATCACATTTTTTTCTATACTACATATGCACTGCCACCAAGAATACACCATCACAAAGTCATAACCATCAAAACTTTTTACCATCCATTCCATAAAGAATTAATAGCTTTTGGAAGCTTCTTAGAGTTTTGCAAAAAGGATGGAGGGCTGGATCACTACAAGCTATTCATATGCTGAGCTGCTGAGGAACCACCAAAGAGAAATTCCTTATTCTTTAGTAATGAACTCCAACACAGACACCTACGTGACGGCCGGTTTATCCAGCATCACAAGATTACAACCACCCAAACTGGTGTAAATGATTCCCGGAGAGATCCAGGCTCCAATCTTGCAATATAATTGAACCAGGCTTACACTAGTTGAACTACATGAGGTAGAAAACCAGATGCACGACTTGTTTATACATCGAATATTCCAGTAACTGAACTACCATTTCAGAACTAATTTCATGGTGACATTTTGTTATGTAGAGCTACATGCAGTAGGGCTCGCTCCCTGAGAAGCTGAAAAAATTACAGTATAGTTATCCAATTAAACTAAGAGGTAATTTCTAAAGTCCATTATATAACTTACGCAGGATTAAAGTTTTTGCTACATGATGTGTTTTACAGCACTGAAGTAAAGGATTCAACAGATGCGTGAAATACCATATCCTCTTTCTCTTTTCACAAGTATAGTTAGAATGCTCAGTAATTACAATAGGCTCGATTTTTATTTTTACTTTTCCAAACAGATAGTCCCACAACTCATTGTTAAAAAATAGAGTGGAAGCTCCATCTAAAACTTGAATGAGAAAAACTGTGACACAGGAAACTGAGAATAACCAAGGTCCCTTTGTGTTGGGAGCTTAGGCTAGCAGCCTGACTCTGGAGCCCTTGACAAAACCCTCACACTTCCAGAGAAAAGCTGGAAGTGGTAATTGCTACTGATGCTTGTCCTGAAACAGCACGGCCTTTGAATGAACTCTGGTTACAGGGCAGACTAGTGCAGTAGTTTCACAAACACTCCATGGCAGGCCTGAAGAAATGACCACTTATAAATAGGAAACACAAAAGAAAAGCTCTATCTTCTGATGAGTAGCCAGGGAATTTAAGATGCTCCTGTGCTCTCCTTCTTGCTTGTTATAGTCAATGCTCACAGAATATGGGTAGAATTAAAACACAAAATCACTAATTAAGAGCTATGCTGTGTATTAAGATATTTTGCTGCAAGCAAGCAGTAATTAATCTCAAATTAAAGCCTAGAAACTTTCCAATTTGTAGATCATATGCAAAAAACCAGTGCAGTGCTTGGTATACACAGGAGGTCATGAGCAGATGACCCAACAGTCCTTTGTTGATTCCAGCTTGTAGGTGCCAGGATAACATTTAACTTTAAAACAGAGCAATAGTAAGCACTTCTCAAAATAATTTCATTGTGTTATTGACCTATACACAACTATATTATTGTTGTAGGTTGTGTGATGGACTGCTCCCCTCCTTGTGAATGGAGTGGGTAACTGAGAATTAAGAAACTGGCAAAGTCAAAAAACATAAAGGTTTTACACCCTGACAAATACAGTTGCACCAAACATGGTTATACAACTTCCATTGCTGCAATTAATGCAAGGAAGAGATGGCCTGACTGGAGTAAGTCCAGCGCAGGGCACAAAGATGATTAAGGGACTGGATCATGTTTCAAAATAGGAAAAACTGAGACAGCTGGAAATCTTCAGCCTGGAGAGGAGATGGCTTGAGGGGCTGTTGTCAATGTACATAAACACCTGATGTGAGGGAATGAAAAGGAGGAAGCCAAACTCCTCTCAGTAGTGCCCACCAGCAAAACGTGAAGCACAAATGGGCACAAATTAGTTTAAGACATGAATATGCTTTTTGCTGTGAGTGCGGTCAAACACTGCAGCAGGTGGCCCAGATTGGTTATGGAGACTCCCTCTGGGAAAAGCTTCGAAACCTGACTGGACATGGTCCTGGGCAACCTGCTCAAGCTTACCTTGCTCAAGGGGAGATGATCTCAGGAGGTCCCTTCCAACAGAAATGATTGTGATCCTGTAATTTACATCACACTACAGTTTCAAGAAAGATCCAAGTTTTGTGAATACTCATTTCAGAGCCATACCCTTGTGCTCTAGGAATCTGAAATAATGAGTTAAAATTAAACAGCATTTTCTTCTGAACAGCATTGTATTAACTACCTTACTTTTTGGTGTAGTTCTCAACCAGTCAAAGGTGTTCAAGCTCACTCAAAATCTGGTGCTTTCAGACAAGCAGCTTTTAATAAAGTTCTACCAATACACTGAATTTATACAAACAGTGTTTTGTGGATGAATATATATGATATTCAATAGATTATTTTTTTCAAATTAAGGTATATTTCATTGCATCAGCTGGATGTTATTCAAATAACATTCAAAACAGCTGAATATCTTGAAGGGAACTGTGAATATTATGTATTTTTCAGAAATCATACTCTGAAAAGCCTTTCAGTTTACAATCACATTTTGCTTCAAAAACGTGCAATTTTTTTTAATGTAGAAGCAATATTTATTTTTTCTCTTTTAACTAAAATCTCGAACCTAAGAAAACTATTAAAGATAGTAATGGAAATAGAGCAAAATTGAGAATTTTATCTCCACAATCCACACAGCATTTCCCTAACCTCAAGGAACTATTTACATCTTGTTAATAGAAAGAAGGAAAAAAATAGGATCAAAATGGTTTAGAAAAATAAAAGGACTTTCACACAAGAAATTAAAATTTTAGGGGTTGTGCAAAATATACCAGCAAGTTTCTGAAAAAATAACATATTTTTGAATTAAAGAAACCTAAATTAGTGCAATAGGAAAACGAAGTCAGTTATAAATTCACATGATCTTATGGACTTACCCTGAAATGATAGTCAGGCTTTTGCTCCAGGTGGTGCAATAGCGTTTGTGACATCCACTTTGAACCACAATCTAGTTATGTGTCAAGCAGGAGAGTCCATTATTCACTGCATCAGTGCTGGGGAAAGAAGGTTAAAAGTTCAAGACATGCCCCAAGTGATTAAGGTTGCAAAAATCAGGAGATATACCATGGGGGAAAAAAAATGCCGTTCTTCCTTTCCTTCCCTCCACACCCCCCCCCAAAAAAAAATCTATTTAAGAAAAAAAAAAATCATGGGATGTAGGAGAGTCCCAATTCTCAAGAGTAATGCAAAAATTACCTTCTTATTTGAAATCCTTAAACCCCTTTGCCACCAGCTTCACTTTTCCTGGAAAGAAGCTGAAAGTGTTATCTAAAAATCTGTCCACAAGTTGCAGGACTTGGGAACCGAGTTGCTCAATTGTAATATTCACTTCAACTATTACATCCTTGCAACTTGCTCTGATTTCAAACTTTATTTTTCATGTATCCCACAGACCACCAGCTCATCTGGACTAGTCAGGTTTCACTTGTCAGTCATGTAAGCCTTTGACCTGCTAACCAGTAACAGACAACCTACAGATTGCTTCCAACCACACCAAAAGCTTCTGTATCTGGAACCACAAATTCAGAGTGTTTCTAATCCAACATAAATGGAAAGAGGAAGATATGAAGCCTGAAGAGTGGAGCTAAAAAAAATTAGATTTAAAAAAATTTTTGCAAAATTCTTCGTAGTGAGAGTAGTGAACGGTAGTATTTACAAAAAAAAAAAAAAAAATGCTTGAGGGCTCAGAACCTTTAAAAAGATATCAATCCATTCTTTTCAGAAAGGTATCTCATTTCAACAAACAAGTTAGAAAAGTAGAAAAAGAGTCATTCCCTCCTGATACATTACTTTTTCTGTCTGCTGTTTGAACTGCAAGTTCAAACTAGAACAACAAGAAAACCATTCTGACCATAAAATAGGAGATGATCAATAAGAATAAATTCTGCTGATTTATGTAAAAGTTTTTCTTTAGCAGTAATTACCCAGCCTCAGAACTAGAAAACTTAACTTAGAAACTCTCTGTTCATCTCTAAGTTTGACTGCCGCTTTGTACAAATTGCAAATGTACAACAGCCACATCATCTTTGAAATTATATCAATGCCTGACATGCAGTAACTGACATAAGTATAAAATTTTATGTCATTAAAATTATTTAATATGAAATTCACAAAGCCTGACAAATTCATACAGAGTTTGAGTGTTATAAGTGTATTAACATTTCAGAATATGATATCGACAGTACACTGACCAAAATCCTTATAACCCATCCTGTCAGGGTCCCTGCACTAGGTAGGCTTCACTAATGCCTTAATGCTTGTAGCAGTTACTTCAAAATCATGTAGTTAACTCCTCATACCTGAGATTAAACCTAGCATTTATCAATAACCTGTGCTTTACATTAAAAAAAAAAACCCTACACACTACAAGAACAGTTATATCACAGAAACTAGTGGACAATCTTCTGTAAACTAAAAAAGTGGCTCAAAAACTTGTCTTTAAAACACTGTGTTCCAAATCACATTTAGAGTTGAATGATATATCAAAGCCTATCAGCTCTCACATTTTCTTTGGAGAAGTCTAGGCTCACCCTCACACAGCAGGAGTTGAACAGACCCACAGGAAGAATCCTCAAACTTTAGAAATAAATTAGTACTAAAACCCACTCAGCTTGAAGTAACCACTGGAGCGAAGAATGATTACTCAAGGCAAGTGAACTCATATACGAGTACTCTGGAAATTAAAATAATAATGTTAGTGGGGAAAAAACCCAACCACTAAATACTCATTAGAAATTTATAAATATCCAGTATATATATATATATGTATTTCTTGAGTTCCTGGGAGTTTTTTATCTAGAACCAAAGCCCCATCTACATTTTATATTCAGCCATGTCCTAGGACCAAAGCCTTTCTTTACTTTTGCACATAAAGTTATAATTCGCTTTGTTACTGGAGTTTCTCCTTTACAGAATACTAAGAATTAAAAGAAACACAGCAGAAGCATTTTAAGTAAAATTTAAAAAAAAATTAAAAAGACTTTATTTAAGAAATTAAAAGAATGCAAACCAGTAATGTACTTGCACAAGAGTACTTGCATTGCTCAGCTAAAAAGGCAATCCTGATTTTATTGGAAATGTCACGCAGTTTTTCTGTACTCAGACTTGACTTCAAAGAAGGCCAGCCAGTGGAATAAGCACACATTACTCTTCTATGAAATTCTGCAAGAACACAGATGGCAGTGAGACCATGATCTTAATTGATTTAAGGGGCAAGTTTATATCTTTAAAGCAACATTTTAGAATAGTAAAAAGCAAATCCTTTATGCAGCACTTCAGCATGTTGTATTATACCTGGTTTTAGAGTGCCCCGGATATAAATACTCAAGTGAGATACAAAACATCTTGCACAAAAAGGAATGCACACAATACAATATCATAAATGAGGAATAGCTGATCATCATTTGTAACCTGGCACAACAGTTATAGTAAAGGCAAGCGGTGATAGAAAATTATGTACAGTTGTTCTCAAAAGAAACACAAGACCCATTTCTCTATCCACCAAAAATACTCCATAATCTAAAAGAGTTTGGGAGAAAAATCTGTTGAGAAGACATCAAAATATTGACTTATGTGTTTCTGAACACTCCCGGGACAGTAATGATTACAAGCTTATACAGCCGACTTTGTACATTTTAAATGTACACATTGATGTAAGTGAAGCTTCTTTATTGATTAAACACAAAAAAGAACGACTACAGGGTGTCTTTTGCACCTGGTCATTTCTCAAAGGCCAGAGTCACACTCATCACCAGCTTTGCTCCTTAAGGCTTCTTACATATACTTTGATTGGAGAGTTTTTAATTACACTCTAGCCTGTTAGCACTATGGGGCAAATAAAACTAAGAGAAATAGAACTAAATTCTTTTCATTCAACACAATTGTTAACTAAACACCAATTAATTACACCCACACAAGCCTAATGAAGATAATGGGGTTGCAGAGAGTTCACCAATGGTATGAAGTGGCTTGCAGTATCCTAACCTTAATCAGTTAACTACTTCATAATAGGTAGGATCACAGGATAAGCCATCCTCTTTCTACATGCTTACAATTACTGTTATGGTTAATGGAAATTACATGACCATACAGATAAACACTTGAGGGGGAATACTTACTAGGATTTCGAACAGTTTATTTTAAAAGGGAGTGCAAGGTTATTAAATAAACGAAAGTATCAATCTGCTTCACTTTATTCCTTTCCTAAAAGCAAAGCTGACACGCTTCTTTTCCCAGATGGCTGATTAATACCCATAGAGCAATACACGAAGCTGTTTCCCCAGGATGCAGTTTACTTAGAGCCCTTTAAAAGGCAGAAGGTGGGAAACTGACCTAGAGACACTTGAAACATACGAGAAGGCACAGCTCTGCCACTGGGTTGTACTATCCGGTGTGTGATGATGCTCTCAGAGCACCACACCAGCACCGTTACCTCCAGAAGCCTGTTCTTCCAGGGGTATTTAATTACTCCAGAGCTTTCTGGGCTGGTAGAGATCTGGCACAACTCCACTGTTGCCACTCGGCTGACTCTGTCCTTTCTGAACGAGGAAAGTCTAACAAGGGATTTGCTGCCTGCTCTCCTCAAGGAACAGGTAGCATCAGTTTAGAAACTTCTTCTGAGGAAAGAGCTTTAAAAAAAAAATAAAAATAAAGTGTTTAACTCTCTGGTGAGGTACCATACTATTTCTGAAGGATGTGAAAGGAAAAGAAAATGATTCAGTGGGGATTTTTCTTCATTATCACCCAACCTAGAGAAGTGAACACACAATGAGCAAAGGTCTACACATATTGATTTTAGAGCTGAGGAAGTGTGCAGCTAACAGCTTTTTAAGTATCTCCATTTTCAGTTACTTCAACAAAATTACCAATGAACAGTGTAACAAAGTGAAAGTTTCTGTAGGAAATTGCAGACTAAAAATGATCATTTAGGTTGTGAAACGTTTCTTTTCATTGAAAGTAGAGGGCTTTTAAACGCAGAAGCAGAGTTACTGGGGCATTTTGCAGCGTTATCCTTGCTACACATTTCACAAAGCATAATCTGTCTCTCTTTCAGGACGATAATCTTTAACACATTTTTGTTGTTCAGAGACTTCTAAAACTAAGGAGTACCTGCTGGAGACATTCTGACCAGGAAAACTGTAACAAGCTTCTGAGGAAGTACCAACACCGCAGGGCATTAAGAAAACCAAACCACACCCAGCCCTCCAACCGTGCCCAGCCCCACAAGGCAGCAGGGCCAGGACGTTCGTTAGCAGTGCCACAGGAGCAAAGCACTATATCATAGAATCCTAGAATCATTCAGGCCAGAAGGGACCTCCAAAGGTCATCTAGTTTGACCTCCCCACAGTCGCGGGGACACCCCCAACTAGACCAGGTTGCCCAGGGCCTCATCGAGCCTCACCTTGAATATCTCCAGGGAAGGAGCCTCAACCACAACCCTGGGCAACCTGTTCCAGTGTTCCACCACCTTCAGAGGAAAGAATTTTTTCCTATTATCCAATCTAAATCTCNAACAGCCCCAGCTCCCTCAGCCTGTCCTCATAGGAGAGGTACTCCATCCCTCTAATCATCTTGGTGGCCTTCCGCTGGACCTGTTCCAACAGTTCTATGCCCTTTCTATGTTGAGGATTCCAAAGCTGGACACCTCCCTGGATCTGCTAGCAAGGCATCTTTTGATACAGTCCAGGATGGGATTGGCATCGGGGGGTTTATTGGTTCATCGGTTTAATCGCAGTGTCGGAGTGACTGTCGACCCTGAAGCGCCTACGCCTCCCCCGGGCGGCGACGGCGCCACCGCCCCTCCCGCCCNGGCGGCGGCAGCAGCGGCGGCGGCAGCTGATGGGGCCGCGGGAGGAGGCGGCCGAGTATTACCGGGGCCAGGGAGTGCCGCAGAGGATGGAGGAAGCGCTCAACACCCTCTTTCCCCTGCGCCCCGCCGATCTCTACGGGGAGCTGGTAGCGCGGGGAGGGGAAGCAGCGCGCAGGCCCCAGTTCCCCCTCCGGCGCGGAGATGAGGGGTCGGACCGATGGTCCCTGAGGGAACCCTCCTCAGCGAGCAGGGCCTTTCCTGGCCCCGTATAGAGCTCCCCGCTGTACTAGGCCTTCCCGGAGCTCCTTCCCAGCTGTCTGGTACCGAGCCCGGAGTCCCTCCTTGTCCTCAGGGTGGAGGGGTATTGCCCACCTCATGGGCTTTATAAACCGCCAGGGTGATGCAAGGAGCATCTCTTAATTGTAATCTCTGCCATTACAATTAAGCTTAAATAATTTGCAGCTGACTTGGGCGGGATCTGCAGTGGTTTTGTAGGTGACCAGTGGCACTTTACCGGGCCAGATGCATTTCTGTAGCAGTGGGGCTTTTCGTTCTGTTCTGGTTGCTTGTCTCAACACTAAAACAAAGTATGTTCTCCTGGGAGCACACAGGTGGGCATCCCCAATAAAGTCATGGTGGTGTCTCTGGCCAGTGGTGACAAGAGTGTGGGTGCTGCTGGTCACACTGCAGCTGTGCCTGGGAAGCAGATGAGCTTCAGTGGAAGTGACAAGAATCAGACTAACTTTATCTGTTCCCAGTTTGAAAAACACTGTAGACAGTAGTCCTAACGTAACCTTTATTAGTGGTGGTACTTGCCAACACTTGAAAACTCTTGAAAAAAAGTAATTTCTAGTATTTCATGTGAAAACAGCTGTGGAATGAAACGTTTCATTACATCTTAACACCGTTTCTCATCTCCAAGTATTCTGCCTTACCAGTGGAAGGGACTAGAATTGGAAACACTTGTTCTAGCCTTGCTTGGTGTTTGGCATGTTCCTTTTCCTCCCTAGGAAACAGCTACTAAGTGTTGCCTAGTTTTCCCATTTGGTAAATCATGGTTTGGTGACTGTCTCCAATACCAGACTAAAGAATGAAACTACTAAGGAAGTATGTAGTAAACCTCAGGTAGCAACTTGATCCTTTTTCTAAAGCAACATTGGTGTTTATATTCAGGGCTCTGTCTGTATTTACTATTCTCATGCTGACAGTTCAATAGGCCCGTTAAAGACCACATTGGAAGAAGTAAGAGAACTCTGCCTGCCAGAAATCTAGATCTTCACCTTTCTCAAAGGGCTCAAAGCTTGGTAACCTAAAATCCCAAATTTCCCATGGATTAGTGACCCCTAGCTCAGTCAGTTGTCTTGTGTCCTGTGTGGAATACCTGCAGCTCCTTACAGTTGTGCCAGCCTTGTTAGCTCAATTCTGTCCAACCAAAAAACCCACTTCTGTTTGGTCATTGTGATGAATAACCTTACACCAAGTATGTTCTGTAAGAGAGGAGTCTACAAAAGGAGTGGTGTTACTGAGGAGCTTGCTGACGAGCTTCTCTTCCTTCAAGATTAAATCTTCTGCTATGAAGATCTTTAATATTGCATTGGTTGAGTTTTGAGATACACAAGCCACTGTACATATGTATCCGATGAACCAGATTTGAAACATTATTAGATGCCTGGGACACTAACTACTTTCTATAAGCAAGAAAATCTTCTCATTGTTCCTTGTCTGCAGCTAATGCAAAATTTTATGGGTAGACTTTCACAAATGCCTATTTTCTAAGAGAGTTAAGATGACTTTGGTACTTGTCTCTAACTTTGCCAAATAAAACACATGCTTATCTAACCTGGATGTGGCTTTGGACTTCCATGCTTAGATATGAGTTGGAATTTTTCCCTAGAATATCTTTCTTAAGCAGATAATATAGAAATACAGGTGCAGTGCAACAGAAGTATTTTGAATACTGGGACATATAAATGGATTTGTTCAATGGTGGATTTGATTGAAATATATTTAATGGAAATTAAAAACCTCTTTGCATACAAATTGACTTTTAATGAAGTTCTTTCTCTTTCATTTAAGGCTAACTACTTTTCTAAATTCTCAAAAGCTCCTGTAATATGCAAAGTAGTTGGAAGAAAAGTTCTTGATGGAGTTGGTCAGCCAACATTAGAAGTAGAAATATACTGTACAGTTAAAAACTATGAGAAGGTATGAGCTGCTTCTTCTTGGTTTATTTATCATAATAAAACAATATAAGGGAGAGATATTATTCTACTCATGTCCTAAGGAATGTTTTATTTTCCATCTTTAGTGAAAGGATATGAATCTCTGGGACTCAACAGTTGAATGTTGTAACGTAGAAAAAAACTGTCATGAAAATTTAGACAGTGGTAGCAGCTAGAAGAGCTTTATTTTCCATCAATTAGACAATACTTATGAGTGGGATGTGACAGTGCATCTTTACACATTAAATTTATGTCTGTCTGAATGTTCATGTAGCTTTTCCTTATACCCCGTATCTAGCCCAGTAAGTTCATTTCCCTTTTATATTTTTGAAAATTTATTTTCAGATCCTCATATTTCTATGACAATATTTCAGAAAAATATAGCACAGGTCAAAAACACAGAATAGGAGAAGGCACTTTTTTACACTGAGCTAATAGGCTGTTGTGCATGGTCGCTAAGTCAAACATACCCATCTAACACCTGCAATGCAAAATTGATGGTGCATTGTCATCTCTCCCCCAACCTGAAATAGTCAAGATGCTGCTTTTGCAACTCTAGCTGTTGTGGAGTAATTATTTATACTTTCCTTCAGTTAAACTATATTTCACTTCATTCTTGAAATAAACATAATTTCATAGCTATTCACAGTATGTAAAATTAACACTATTAACGCAGGCAACTTTGTGATATTTGTAAATTCTATCCTCATTAGGTAAATTTTCTTAAGTATCACTTACCCCTCAGCAGCACAGAATGATAAGATAAAATTACCTAAGTAAAACAAAATGTAACAGATGCTGGATGATTCTGTGATTCTATGTGTGATGGCATTAAGCATGAGTGCTGATGAATCATGATACAACAGGCTACCATAGCTGCAATAAAAGACATCCTAATGACCGTATGGTCTTTAAAATAACTCCATTCTATTCTGATAACAAAATATATGAGTAAAGCAGATCTGTCAGGAGGCTTTTGCCTAAATAGGTATAATCTAGTTCAAGAAATTTGAATAACATCTGTGATTACTGAAGTATAAGAGACTAGGAAGAAGGTGCCGGGTGAAGAAAGGTAAGTGGAGCAAACTGGATTTGGAGACAGGTACTTGTACAGTTACTAAGGACATAAACTTGTCTTTCAAATGACATTTGCAAGCTAGAAGTTGGTGGTTTAAGCATTTTTACTTTATTATTTTTTCAGAAGATTTGTTCCACTGTGATGTCTTCTCATTCTCAAATACCTGAAAACGCTTTACCTGAAACAACGGAAGCTGATGAGAAAGAAAGAAACGATTCTGTTAACACTGCTGTAGAATGGGTCAATGGCTCACTGAACACAACGTTAAGAGACTTGAAGCCCACTGACCAGTGCACAGTTGATAAGATGCTTGGGTAGGTCTTGCATATTTTGCAAATTATTGCATTTGAAATATATACCGTTCACTTCTATTGTAAATTAGAAACATCTAGAATATTCAGTGTGTTCTAGCATTATTTTTTATATATTTTGAATATGTGATGTCTATCTCATACATTGCACTATATTATTTCCTGCTTTTTTGATAATTATGATATGAAAATCATGCTGCTTTTTACAAGGTTTCATACCTGTGATACAAAAATATCTAATGTCTTTGAAAAAAATCCCTGAACATGTTCATGAGTCAAAGGCTCTTTAAGAAACGCTTTCAGTGCCAGTTTAATTCATCAGGGATGTGGTTTCTTCAGACTGCAGTTCCGCTTCTTCTGTAGAACAGAACAGCTGCAGAACAGAAGTGGTATGAAAGGCCCACGTGTGTATCTTCTGCACTGAGCTTATCCACAGACAATGTATACACATATTAGCATGTTCTTTAGCCTGTGTCTGATTTCTGCTTGTCACACATCTAACAGTAGTTTGAGCCAGTAATCTTTGTGCCTCTTACCTTAGTGAATACTTTACACAACGGGCAGAAGAAAAAAAAGAAATTGAAAAGCAAGAAGAAGAAGAAGAAGCAGGAGTCACTCTTGCCCTTACTTCATGCATGCCATCAGCAACAGCACTACCTGTGGGGAAAAAAGCAGGAAAACGAGGTTTTATTCTATTTTCTTTTAAATTATTTTATTTTTATTAAGCCACTGATTATAAATCTACTTGTTGTTACATCAGGCCACTAACAGATGGTGAGCTCCAGCAGCAGATGCTTTCAGAGGCAGCATCTATGTTGTGACTTCTACGGGTTACAAAGCAGTGTAGTAGGAATGATCTCTGCAAAACTTCAGTTTGCCAGAGTTGCTCAGTACTTAAGTACCGTATGTCTGTGTAACTCCTCATCTTCAATATAAGAGCTATAGAGTCTGTGTATAGTATGCAAATGATGTATAATCTAATCTACATATCCAGTTAAGAACATTTTCTCATAAAGTAGCAGTTGTATTCTGTAAAATTTATATTTTGTTGAAATCGAAATTTGTATGGCACTGCTATTAAAGTAGTTGGTAAGAATTACAAAAGACACACCCTATGCATGAGATTCTGGAGAACCAGATGGCATATTTGGGTTTCACGTAGGTGCTTACTGTACATGTTCATGTAAGCACTGTAGGCAATAAATATGATAGCAAAAACTGCTGGGTTTCAAGCATTTTGACAAAAGTTACGCTACTGTATGTGAAAGAGAAATAAGTTGTTTTGAAAATTTAACAAGACTCTGCATGTGAAATATTTAAAAGACCTGTTGGAAAATCCAACTGTAATAGGCCTACATTTTCTTCACAGTCATTATTAGACAAAATCAAGTTTGTATACTCACAATCAGGTGTTGTAGCATAGTCTTCCAAGGTGTTTATGCAGAAGCTAAGCATAGAAGGATGGTAAAGAATACTGAAAACACACTTATAAAAAGAACCTGAAAAATTATATAACATAACTGTGCATAAACATAGGTAAATAAAAATACAGATGTCAGTGGCAGAAAGATCTCCAAAGAAATGTGTTTAAAATGCTTTTGACACCAGAGTGAGGACTGATGCTTTGCTTACTTGTAAGGTCATTTTGTGTAAAACAACTGACAAGATTAAGTTTGAAAAAAGAACTGGATATTTTATAATACATTAAGTACATTCTGAAATGACTCATGTTTTAAACCAAGAAAATATTTAGCTACTCCTCTCTGTCTTGTAGGAAAGAAGGCATCAGTTGCAGAGAAAACAATCCCACCTGCAGAACCCCTTGAACCAGTGCTTTGTGGCAGCTTGGCCATTGGGGGAACATCACTTGCTGTAGCTAAAGCTGGTGCCACCGTTAGCTGTATCCCGTTGTATTTGCATATTGCACTGCTGAAACATAATCAGGTACATGTGAGTTTTAGAACTTGGTTTATTTTAGCTCATTTACCACAATTATTCTAGGATTCTGAAGCCAGCAATCCATCATAACAGTGATATTAAATATACCTCATAGAATACACCCTTAAGACCATTCCTGTAGCAATCTTTGGACTCTGTGCCATTAATAAAATGTATAAGAAATCATTTTGATTTTTAACATTTTTATTTTCACATTGTACTCCCAACTACAGGACTTACCTAAAGAAATGGCTCTACCACTCCCAATGGTTACTCTGTTGAACTGTGAAAAAAATCCACCTGCAAAACTGAAATTAGTGAAAGAAGTGATGCTGATACCACCAGTTCAGTTATCACTCAAACAGGTACTGTTTCATTTTCCTTTTTATAAATTTATTCTATAGGCTTCATGTAAACTACATATGCACATAAGTATAGAGCTCTTTTCCACATAGTCTTTACAAACTGCAATTTTTTGTTTGCTTGCAAGCCCAAAGTTTTTGCAAATATTCATGCAGGGTTCTAACACAAGCAACGTTAAAAGAAGTAAATAGAGGAAGATTTAAAAGGTGCGTGAACATTTCAAGTTTAAAATGTTGGTGTAGAGAGAAAAATCAGTGCATTGAAGAAGACATAAGGGAATTTTGTGTTATACAACAATAAGACATGTTAATGTTGTTCAGAACACGATTTTACCTTAGTAGATTATAAATAGTATCGAATGATAGAGAATACAAAACTCCTAACAAGTTCATAGGAAAACATAACATCTTTGGGAATAAATTGCTTTAAAAATGGAATTGTGAAGATAGAAGGGAATACAAAGCAGAACAAAATCTATTCAAGGGGCAGGAAGGATGGATGAGACAGACTGGATCAACCCTCTCTTTTTGTTTAGCCATGTGTTGTGTTAAAGAATGTATCTGCACAAGATGCCTACATTAGTGCTGTGATTTCTACTTTGTATGCTGGTGACCTGAACAAATAGCTGAGCTCAACTCTCTTTCTTTTTCCTTTTCCTTTAACTTTTTAGAATTGTGACCAAGAGCTCTTAATAAGGTGGCTGATTCTGTACCTTTCAAAGACATAATGCCTCCTAGTGCTCATGGGAGAGCAGCAAGCTGTTTGCTGCAGTGCAAAAAACATAGTTGTTCATCCTGTGTTGATGTGTTGTCACTGTGACTGACTTCTGCCCCCTTCAGTATTCCTTTACTGTCACAGTTTTAGAAAATCTGAAATGTAATTTAGGAAGTTAGCATTAAACTTCTACTAACTCAGATGAGAAGGAAAAAGAGTCTTGCATTAAAAGCAATGGATTAATTTAGTTGCAGTGTTTGTCCATTCCCCAGTATTTAAAATGCAGAGGGTGATATTTTCCTGCTTCCTGGAAGTGTTAGATACATTCAATTTTCTCAGAGTTTCCAGCTAGGAAGTTTTAGATAGTGTCAGAGCTGAGAACAGTGATTAACATCTTCCCACTTCTCAGCTATTACGCAGACCCAGATATTGCTTACTTGTTAGATTTGGGAAGGGTTCATTTGGGGGAAGAAAAGAATACTTTTCTCTTGCCATCCCATTCAGCAGCATTATCAAATATTCCTTTTCATTCTACTGCTGCTAACCTTTTATCATTGCACACCTGACTGCCTTTTGTGGGTCAGGGGATTGCATTAGGAAGTCTCTAATAGTTTTCTTTTAAAAGGTGTTATATTTAGATTTGCATTTAGAATAAGCGTTCTCTCTCTTCTGATTTAAGCTGCTGAAATGAAATAATTTTATCTTTCTTTTGAAGATTACTGTTGTTTAATTTCAGGGCATAGAAAGAGTTCTGGATGTTCAGAAAGAATTTATGAGACTTTTGGAATCTCCAGGCAAAGTGGTACAGTAAAAAATGTGTAATAATATTGGGATGCATTTCATTTGGTCTTTCTCATACTATTGGTTTTTTAGGCTTAAACATGCAACATTTAGCCTATTATCAGGCTTAGTATCACGGCACAGAATAGGTGTTTCTCTGATGAATAAAACAGTGGCCATTTGGCGATATTAAATTAATGAAGATAGAATAATGCATTGTTCTAAGCATAGTAAGACTTCCTGTTTACCTGAAGTACACTGGGAGTGAATGGTGTCATGGTGGTACACGATATATGGTTCTGACCTTGCTAAATCTCTCACACACAACATATTGTTCAAAGTACTGTTACTGTAGCAGGGTATCAATCTCAGCATGTGCATATGCTTTTGCTAGGTGAGGTTGTTGGGTGTCTCCAAGTACAGAATCTGGATTCTCATTTCTGAGATCCCCTGTTTTTATGATGGGCTAGGAGGGAATCTTTTGAAAGACAAAGGATAGTTGAGGGTGTGCCCACATAAAAATAAACACTCGAAATAAGTTACCACCATAAAATAAAACTGGATAGTTGCTGATAGTATTCAAGATGAAACAAAAGCTACTTCCTGACTTAAATATATGCAGTCCCTTTAGACCAAAATTCAGTCTTCTTTTTTTTTTTGTTATTATTATTTTTATTCTGAGGTTTCTGTGTAATTTTTGGACTTTTCCATGGAATTTATTTCTCTCTTCTTTCAATCTCAGCAGCCTAGCCCTCAAGTAGCAGACAGTAAGAAAGGCAAAACACAAAATGCAGGGAAGAAAGCCCCGGTAAGAAAAGAGATTTTCACTTTAAGCCTTCAGCAAGGTATTAACAACAGCAGGGAACCAAAATGTTCTTCAGAAATTAAATATCAATCTACAACCATTTTGGAAAGGTCAAGGCAAGACTTTTAAATACTCCAAATGCTCATATTTTACATAATAATTTGGATTCTTCTGACTATACCTTGTCTTCCCGTGGCACAATAACAGAAAGGGGAAATTCTTCTGGAATCTGGTCATTATTCTCATCTAGAAATCTCGGTTAATTGTCCAAAGGAGCATTTGCAGGCCTGTAGCACCAGCAGAGAGCGTGCCCTTTTGATTATGCAGGCCATAAAACTATTGCCTGTAAGACTTGCATTTTGTTCTGTTTCCTAACTGTGAGCATAACCCCCCTTTTAATCATACTGTATTAAGTTCCTGGTCCTGTTTGAGGGTACAGGTAATGGCAGACACGAACTGGTAGCTGAAGGGCAGCACTCACCATAGTGCACAGGACATTATTTTATATGACTCAAATGATCTTTTTTTTATCACTTCAAAACCTGTAGTTTACAGCTGAGTTTTCCAAATAGTGGGATGGAAAGGCTGTGCCATTTTTAGTCTCCATTCTAATGATTAAAATATTATCAGGTGAGAATTGTTGCTGTAGTGAAGGAACACTCGTATATTCTCTGTAGCTGGGACTCTGTTCTGACCACTGTAGTTAGTTGTCTAACCTTTGTCAAAACCAATGCCTTATAATTGACTAAGTCTAATTATAAATACTTGCAAATACTTGCTTAGTGCAACTCTGCTTGTGGCTCACGTCCAGGAACACTCTTCCTGAGGCAGGCAACTCCATGCAACTGGGCTAGAGGTATTCCCCTCTATGAAACTTGTTCCTCCTAAAAGTCTTGGAAGATTCTAGTATTTTGGAACACTCCATAAAGGTAATACAAAAGTTGGGGATAAATGAGTAAAAGCTGTTTAAAAGTGTTTTGGTGACAAACGGATGGTCCACAGCACTGGAAACTTTTACATAGTGTCTATGACAACTCACAGAATCACAGAATCATCACCTAGGTTGGAAGGGACCTTTTGAGATCATCTAGTCCAACCAATGGCGGGGGGAAGCAAAAAA